>CAWUHX010000026.1:1290633-1491318 GCA_963922205.1 Romanomermis culicivorax | reverse complement strand
CATTTGGTTACAGAATCATGTCTTTTCTGAGCTGTGATATTTCGAAACACGTATACAGACCGAAAAAAAGTCAAAAAAATGTCAAATTTTGGAGTAGGGTAGCCAAGCCATGCGAATTTCGACTTTGATTAGGAAGGAATGTTGCTGCGATACTCAGCGTGTAAAACAATTCAAAATATCTCATTTTCTGATTTTATCAATTTTCAACTCATCATAGGTCAATGGGACATATGCAAGTAACTGAAATGGTTTTCCACAACACTCTATAGTCCATTAATTTTAAAATGAGACTCGAAACGCAGAAAAATGTTTTTGTAGATGAAACCTGCAATGCGTGTCAACGTCTTTTTTCTGTTACATTCTTATCTACGACACTCAATTTGTGAAAAGGTATCCGCAAACGTAGTTAGTTTTTTCTCTACCCCTGAGCACCTCTCTGCGTTACAAGCCTCTTTTTAAAAATGTGCTACAGTTCAAAATTTATGATTTTCTTCACCTCAAAAACATGTAAATATATAGAAAGTTTGGGCTTGAATTTTTCACTCATCACCTCGTTCAAATATGCTTTTATGGAGTCATAGGGCGGCACGTCGTAATAATCTAAGGCCATAATTTTGTCGTAAATCGTCCGCATTTGGTCGGGAATAGTGGCTAAAAGTTGTTTAATCATCATTTTTTTCACCATGGCCATTTTTCTGCGAGGTACATCCTTAACGTGCCAGGGCAAATCACCGCACATAAATTCGGTAACTATGTAAAACCAGCTGCACAAATCGTCGCATCGGGATGCGTCCATGTTGGAGAGGACGCGTGGGGAAGCGTAGCCGACTGTGCCTGAAGTTACGATTCTCAAATTAAATTTCCGTCAAAACATTCATCAATTAACAGAATATCACATCTTTATAGTCTTACTAATATATTTTAGCAATCATTAACTGTGTGGATGTGCGCCATAGCACGATAGATGTCTAGGCACTTAAAAGCTTTTTTACTCGAATTCGGTGAAATGAGCACTAATCGGTGGATCATGACGACACCAATTCAGAACCATTTAAAATACTTTACTTTTTGTTTAAAAAATTTTAATATTTACTTTTAAAAAAATTTTAGTTTAAAATATTTTTCTTTTCGACAGCGTTGTGGAAGTCGAAATTTAGTATTTTGCACTCTCAAATGTCTTTCTTGAGAATGAATGGCTAAAAACGTTCAATTGCCCAATGTATCATTTTATTTCTGTTATTTCTAAAAGAGAATTTTGATTTCAGACAGAGCTCAGGATGGAGTTAAATTTCTCATAATTTCAAGAACCATTAAATCAACATACTTTCTGCACTTGAAAGAAACTGAACAGAAGAGTTTTTCCGCACGCCATCGTCCGCACCGTGTGGAAATGACTCAAAAATTTTAACGCGCAAAAATTTTCTCCGTTTCTAGTTGGATCATTTGAAAAATGTGTAAAATGAGCGAAAATTTTAGATTAGAAAAATTTTCAGACATCTGTTTTTCTAATTTGACAACATTGTTTTTAGAATAATTGAGCAAAAAAATAGTTGCTGCTACTAGTTGTATGATTAAAGTTGAAGATTTATACATTGCAATTGATGATTCATTCCGACGCGTAGCGCCAAAAAATTAGATTATAATATTTTAGAACGCTTGAAAATGATTCTTTTCAGCACTTATCTTTAAAATGAAAGCTTTCATTGTTTCCCAATAAAAAAATTGTGTTGACAAAGCTGAGAAAACCTCAAGCGAGAAAAACAATTCATGAAGATCCACACAAAATCTCAACTTTCAACGGAATCCAAACAGAAGGCAAATTTCATCGATTAAAAAATGAAATGAGGTATTTGAAGATACGATTTCTGAGAGATTCTACCTACTGCATACTCGTATCCAGGATTTTCAAAAAAGGGGGAAATTTTCCAAAATTTTTTAGGATTTACTGAATAAACAGAAAATCATTTTTGCAGTATAGACGACTTATTTTCAGTTAGTTATGTATGCTTGGGTTAGTGGCTAAATTGTTTGTTTGACGAAAAGTATGTAAATATAATAATTTAATTTGGGAATTGTGATGTATAAGTAAAATAATATTGCTGAAAATTTCAAATTTAAAAAAAAATTTAGGGGGGAAATTCCCCCTTCTTCCTTTAAATACAGACCTGACCTACTGCTCTATTGACTTATGATAAGTTGAAAATTAATAGTATCTGAAAAAGAGATATTTTGAGTAGTTTTGCTTGCTGCATAGCATTTATTTCGCATAAAAATCAAACTTCGCATAGCTGCAGTACTCCAAAGTTGGGAATTTTTACAATTTTTGGCATTTTTCGGTCTCTACACGTGTATTGAATATCACGGCTTAGAAAAGACGTGACTCTGAAGCCAAATGTTCATTGCATGCAGAAGACTATGCTCTGTTTGCAGGTATGAAAAACATTTTCTAATCCCTTACTAGCCCCAAAAGACCTTTTTTTGGGCACCTTCCCATAGGATACCGCAGAATTTTTTTCTCGATTTCAGTATCCACTAATGTCTTACAAATTATGTTGAAATTTCAATCGAATTAATGAACCGTTTTGGGAGCTGTAGGTGTTCGCACATTCTGAAAGTTGATACAAAATGCTGTTTGATCACACTAGAGGGATGTAGGAAACATTGAAAACGTTCAGATTAGACGAAAGAAAAGATGCGAGTCGAATCATTGGTAAAATTTCATCGATCAGTGGAAAAAATGGAAGCTGCAAGTTTAATGTTACAGAATATAAGTCGGCTGTCTGACTCCAGCCTATGTTATATGCTGTGCGAAAGTGCTCTACAGTTGGAGGCACCCTGTTTCACCTCACGTGACGTTACCCAGACGAAAATAGAGAAAATGCTAGTTTCCGAATACCTTTTGCCGCTTTTTTTGTAAATGGATTTCAAACGATCACTCGATTGAAATTTCATAAAGATTTTCGGCGTTTTCGGCTTTTCTGAAGCACTTCGTTTCGAAACCATGAAGCACTTCGTTTCGAAAACAACTTAGAACAATAAAAATTTATCAGGACTTCGAGCCACATTTCTGGGTAAATATATGGATTGGATTTATGGATATTATATGGATTTGTAGATATTGTCAGTATTGGGTAAAGACGCATCCTGTGTTCCCAGAACTTTATTGATTAAATATTTATCCAGATTCAAAAACACATTTGAATGACATAGCAGTGTATGCAAATGTCTACAGTTGCAAAACGGTGCATGATGATGAGATGTTACTTTAACAACTACTGTAGGAATGTATGAACTAAAGGTTAAAGAGATAAAACTATTTGGCATAATAGTTGTAGGTGCTCTGGAGTGCCCATAAACAGGATTTTTTTTGCTTCACTTTTTTGACAGTTTAAACTTTTTTCCAGAGTGTAATATGTTCGTTTGTAGAACAATCAGTACATCAATCTAAAGTCTGTTAGTTATTTGATAATTATGTAGTACAGATAATGAACATACAACATGTGATAGACAAAGCCACCTGGAAGATGCAGTGGCATCTCAGTGATTTCCATGAGTATGCCTTCTTCTGTGCTCAAACGGTACGAAAATTTTGATAAAAATGTTATCAGTACAGTAAGAATGCATCAGCTATAAAATAAGAAAATAAAACTCTGCGGCACCCGATGGGAAGGTGCTCTGGAGTGCCCAAAAACAAAATTTTTCGAATTTTGACAGCTCATTTTTTACATTTTAAACATCCTTAAAAGGTGTAATGTGCAATAATTTACAGTAAATCTTGCACCAAAAGAAATTTTACTCCAAATTTTCAAAAAATTTTGCACCATATTTTCAAAGAGATTGTTCAGTTTTACTCACTCTAATACGATATTAGACATAGAAAAATCAATGAAGCAATCAAAAATAACTGAGAAATAAAACAATACTTTTTTGGCAGTGTTTTAGCTAAATTATAGTGAATATTATAAATTACATTCATTGCCGACCCGAAGCGCTGGATAAGTCTGAGAGTTTGACCTTCTAAATAGCACCAAAATGCAACTTTTTATTAATGTCATCAGTAGAAAAGTTAAAAAAAATTTTCGTTCTACGTGGAAAATGCCCAAAAATTTTTTAATTCCGCACTGTGTGGGGGAAAAAACATACTGAAACAGCCTTCGAAGTTGTAAGTCTTCACTATGGAAAGGGCAGGTAACAATTGATCACGCAAGTTTATTATTGTCTGGTTCCATGAGAAATTTGACGCTAAAAGGTCACCTCTAAATGCAGCTTGTGGCCTAGGTTTTCTGTGTACACCTTTCGCTCGATATCGCCGTACCATTCCGAAGTCTAGCAGGTAGATCGTTCTTTTTTCAGCTCCCGACCGACCGATAACGTAATTTTCCGGTTTTATATCTCTGAAATTCTAAATTGAACCTGTCTTGCCCATCCATCAAAAAACCTGATCATTTTCATATTCTACAGAAATTTGATTTCAAAAACCTCAAGTATACAAATGCATAATCTTTTCGTATTGATGATAGTAAAAATAAGAATGTGATCAGTGATAAACTGATGTAAACTTTTTGCCTATCGGCCGATGGCCGATACATCATCCATATAATATGTAACAAAATATGGAAAAAAAGCTTCTTTAAAATATGAAATTTTTTCAATAAATTCTATCTAGAAAATAGAAGTCAACATTTTCGAAGGCTCTTCATTTAAGGTGCAGCGTGCAATTGAAGCGACATGCGATATGACAAAACTTTCAATGAGCAAGAGTCAGAAAACCAATCATGGGTCCACCATATCCGGAGAAATCCCATTTTCATACCGACCAGACTAAGTGTTGGTTGGGTGGTTCGGGTTGGTAGGTTACCTTGTTCGTTAATTCCATGATAACATGCTGTCCTTTTAATTGTATTTTTTGTTTCTTCCCTTTTTTAATCATGTTGAAACTATTCAGACAAAACATAATCTGGTGCTGGAACCCTGCCCATCTACTGCCGTTGTCTGGTTCCGAGTTGCATCGACCTGGGTCCGTTGACTAGGTATGGGGTCGACAACCAACCAGAGAATATTGGAGTTGAACGGGCTTTCCTTTTTTCTTTTTTTCTTTTTTCTTCTCCCTTTATATCTTTCTTTTCGTTTTTGTTAAGCCTGCCACACAAACGTTCCCAAGGTCGAAAATTTAGATAGGGGTAAAATCGTATATGGTACAGGTAGTACTTTTCCTATGCCGTGTCGCCATGACCTTTTTTTGCTCGCTCTGTGACGTCGCAAGGATGTATATTTCCGTAGCTCCCTCAGTACGGTAGGTGTACAGCAACGTCGGTTAATTTCACATGCTCGCCTTATAAAACGCACCAACTTTGTTTTTGGTGCATTCAACAACCATCCCCTTTCCTGAACATTGAAGCACAATTTGGGACAAAACGGTGGCTTGCCAAATCACAACAATTACAACATGGACAAAAAAAAATCTTCGGTCGGAGCCAAAAATGTTTGCCTCCGACAAAAACCAGTGACTTTGTACACCTGTCAATTTTCCAACTTTTAGGGCTCTTTTATAGCAGAATTCTGGACAAAGTTTAGAAGGAGATTCTTCCAGAAATTTTTGAGAACAATGATCATTTATGCAGGAAATACATTTTCAAACCTGTTGACACGGTAAACATATTTTTTTCATACCGACCACGTACTCTCACAAAAAATAGCCAATAAGCAGTTCTTCTAAAAGTGCCCATTTACACATTTCCTTCGAATTGGCTTACCCATTATGACACTTTCCAAAATTTTGTGTACCAGTAAGTCAGTTTTGTCCCATTTCACTCGACCAGTAAGTCCATCTTACTGGGGTGGTAAATGGATTTCCAGACCTAAGACCAGGTTAATACCTCCCTTACCACCTCTCTATGGGGTTCTCTGTTGCCACCTCAAGTTTAGTCTTCCCAAACGTTTCGCTGTTTTCCAAAAGTTCCCTAAACAACAAACAGCGTCCCCAGTTTATATTAGATGCAAGATACAACAGCGCTGCTCGAACGTCCAGCCGCACTTTGCTGGAAGTGTAAACTGCAGGCAAAAGCTGTTTTTTGGATTCTAGCAAACTGTGACAAATCTGCTCGCACTGGTCATTTTTCTTAACATTGTTTTGGTTCCCTTGTTAGACGGTCAAGGTCAAAGATCATTCACTACAAAAAAGCCATACATTGATCAAATCGCTAAATTTATGGATCACAGGGATACCCCATTATCTGAAGGTTGAGGAAAAAGCTGTCTATGACACCCGTGCATTGGGGGTATGGTAGGGGTATTACCCCAACAAGGCGTGGCGATTGTTCATTTATTACCTACAGATTTTGAGCAGACAAGCACTTACTGTCTGTTTTTTTTTTAGCCATACGTAGGTTGCTACCTGTCTTTTTAACCCAAAGGCTGCCTTGCAGTTTTTAACAGGTGCCCAGTTATTACCCATGAGGCTTTTGACCGTAAGCTTTCTCTGCTCGTGTTTTCTTAAGCGAAACCAGTTTACTGGCCTGAAAAAATCCCAGTTTACCTCCTCAGGGTGACTGACCATACACAGGTATGCAGTTTCCATAAGTCCATGTTTGAATATGAGTGCTTATGACTCGTCCAGCTTGCATCCATTACGCCTGGACATATAAAATGCCATCATATTTTTTATTGATGGAATCGGCCGATCACTAAATGCAAGTCCCAAATGGATCGAGAGGGCTAGGGAATAAGACAACATCTTTATGAGATGGGAAAAATGGAAAAATCCTAATTTTTGGATAGGAAATGGTTATCTTTGAACAAAATAGTCACAAACTCTTTGGTGGTCATCATTTTTTCCGAAAATTTGAGATATTCAATTCCGGAACGCTTTATACCAAACACTTAAGAGGAGACGGATCAAGACGTACCAGATCTTTGTTTACACCACTCTGGCTCCTGATGTTACTGTGCTAATCTTCTCTATGTAAATTCCTACTTTACATTCTGGTGTTCTAAAAACATGCCAGAGATCGACTCTCCTCAAACTCAAAACTTCGATGGGCCAAGATACACTGGCATCATTGTAGTATTTTTAAAGGAGACTCCTGAAAGACTTTTTAAGGTCCTGTTGTGTATGTGATACAACATTCACTCCTCAAATAATGTCATTTATTTCTATGATATCACCAAAAAGACTTCCCAAAAATCTTATCTAAAAAGCATGGTTGAGAATCCGACAATGTTGATTGGAAGCCTCGATGTAGGGGAATAGACTACACCAAGTATACGGAGTTGATCTACAATGATCTGCACAGGCTTGTCAAGTTCAATCAAACCTTGAAAAATATCCGTGGTTTAAAGTTCCAGCTGACATAGTATACATGCTGGGTTTTGATGAAGAGCAGTTCATTCACACTGATCCTGACGCCACTGAATGGGCGAGGCTCAAGGTACCTATGAATGTCTGCGGAGGCATGCATTACATGTACCTGTCAGAGGGTCAATTCCTCTGACCTTTGGTCCTCTAATTACCTCATTTTCATTTCCTAAAGTCTCTTTGTTGTTAAAGTGTTTCCATTTATTATTAGGTAAACAAACCGATAAAACGGTTTGTGTCACACATATTTTTGGCCCAAAACAAATAAATGGTCAGCGCGAAAGTTTGCATACAACTTGCAAGTTGATGTTAGGCGCGTCGCAGTGTAAATTATTCATTATTGTCATTATTGTCGTTTTTATTATTTCCGGAGAAACGCCTCCTTTTGTACACTCTTGCCATCCTATCCTGAGGATCGGATGTGTTGTCGATATTCGTGGTGACTCGGAAAGGAGCGTGGTCGATTTCGCTGCCTACGCTCATTTTGTATTTTTGTTTCACATCGCGAGTTAGCTTTGAGAGCCTACGCGGCCTGAGGATTTACGATGCTCAGTTTTGATCAAGACAATTAGTGAGTTGTTGTTCTGGAGTCAGGTAGATTTGTTTCGTCTTTCCACGAGTTTCAGCTTAGGCCGGGGATTGAGATATCCTGAAGTCCCTGTGGCTCTGTGCACAGGGATGAACAGAAGGATCTGCAAAGCAGGAAGGAGTCAGGCGGTTGTGTTCACGTGTTCAGCCATTTGCATATTTGTTTCCTATTTACCCTCACTGTTGTATTCCTCTGCACTTTTCGTTTTGCTCAAAATAAATATCTTCGTACATCAAGTCTCAGCTAGGTGCAGTAGGACTGTAATTAGTACCGGGTTAGCATCAGGGGCCATACCAGATTGGATCTCCCAAGAACTGCAGCTAGGTAGCCGAGGGCATACGAGCACCCAATAAGACATTGGTGACCGTACCAGTAGTAAGTTTTAAAAGGGTGAAATATGTAATAGAAACGTTATTTGAAACGGGACTCTAAATTGACCGCGCGGCAATTTATATGCCGAGGATTTTGGGTGTTTGAGAGCTTGATCAACTCCCCTATGTCCAAATTTATTCTTGAGCATTTGAGTCATTTTTGTTTCGGAATTATTATCAAAAAAGGAGTAGTTAAGAAATAGTGTGAAAATTTTAAGATTATAACGTGCGAAGATTGGTGCGGTCGACAGATATTTTCAATTGTTTTACGTCGTTGTTTGGTGGGCCACACACGGCCATCGAAGAACCCATGTTTCTTGCACCCGAAAATATAAAAGCGTTTATCAAAGCGGTAAATCAATCGAAATATAGAGGACGGATAGTTATAGCATTGGATACGGAGAGCGGACGAAAACCGAAAACACCGGCTTCGAAACCCAGCGACGCGTTAAGGCTCCTAACAATCTCTACTATGTGTGGGAAAAATTTCATAGTAGACTTGAAATTTTGGGATAAGGAGCATTTTCACAAGATATATGAGACAGTTTTTCGTCAAGAAAATATTATCGTTGGTTTCCATATTTGGGAAGGTATCACCCTAGTCTTGACTAAATTTGGTTATTTAGATCAGGAGAGAGAGTTAGCTCGAAAGAGGCGTGATAATATCGACTACATTCTATCATGTTGTGTTTACGACTTGGAAATCGTACTGGCCGAAATGAAAGATAAACCAAAGACACGAATGATCGGGATAAGCGTAGAAGCCCCGAGCTTAAAAGCTCTAATGACAGAAGTATTGTTCCTGTGGGCTGATGCTTTCAAAATCTCATGGGGGCAATTGAGCTCCCTGGAATTCCGGCAGCTTATGGACGCGGACAAACTCAATATGGAAGTCCTACGATACGCGAGGCTCGACGTGTGCGGATCACTTTTGTGCTTTTTAGCATTACTTCGCTATGGATTCGCCACGGACATCCAAAATTGTTTTCAACTATTTGCGCATGATACTATGGAACCCGAATTGGTTGCTGATTTAGCACGAATGTTTCGGGAAACATTTGAAGATAAATATAAAGATCAGCAGTGGAAAGGCGCTTATGACATGGAAGAAATGATGGGTAACACTAACGCGTTATATTTTATGATGCGTGGAGAAGCCATCGCCACTTACAATTTGTTGGAAGAACAGGCGCCAGTGACTTTTTATTGTCCCCCTCATTTTTCGAATAGTCACATCGAGCCGCAACCAGTACCCCGCGGTTGGTACCCGTGGGTGGAAAGAAAAGTAAAGACGCCAAGAAAAAGGAAAAGTACAGAAGATTCGGAAGGCGAGCCCACCAACGACTGGGATTTGGAAGACATTTTGGCTGCGCGGCAGTTCGGATGGCCGATAGAACCCAGAGAAATTGAAATGAAGCAAGGAAAATGGCCGAAAGGAGTGGTACAATTTACGAATAATATACGAGACCAGGTATCACACCTGAGGGACTACTACCACCCTAAAATTAATCGATCAATTGTGCCTATAGTCAAGGAACTACACGAGAAAAACGTAAATCCTCTTATTTACTTCTTGTGGCCTCATTCGGTGCAAGAATGGAAAGCGTGGGTACCAGGATTTACGTCCGGTATGTGGTCCTCCATTTGAAGAAATGAACAAGAAAGAATCGAATTTATGAAGTGGATGGGCCAAGATCTGTTGAACAACAAGATAACCGATCAAATGGAACAGATGTTGGAAAGGTATCCAAAGGTACGTACGCAAAAATCGATCCAAAATATTTTTTGCGTACTACCGATAAAATGGATACCAGGATCCTTGAAAGAGCCCATGGAAGAGCAGTATACAAATTTTCGCGAAAATTCCATATTATTTATGAATTGTAATTTTTATAATGTTTTTCACTTCTTGAACATTCACTCCGCTAGCCAAAATTTTAATTTATTGGAATGTCTCCGCTTCTATATTCGAGGCTAATGACCTAAGGGTCCCTAGCACTTCTACCACTTTTAAATCAGTAACCAAATGGGACGACTCTGATCTGATTCCTCAAGTAGAAGTTGTGGTCCCGGCTAGCCAGGGTCCTCTAGAAAAAACTTCGAAGGAACAGACAGAAACTGTACCCACTAAAATGGATATTTTGAATGTTTCAGGTAACCAAATGGAGCAAGAAAAGCCAGAAGTGGTAATCATCGCAAACCCTCCTATCACCGATACACCCGCTACTGGGAGTAAAGGTGCTGCAGAGGAGGAGAAGTTAATGGAAATCATCGAAATGGAAAGCGAGAAACAACCTGAATTGGAGAAGCTAACCGAACAAATCAAGGAAATGAAGGAGAAGATAGAGATATTGGAGAAAGAAAAGTATGGAAAAGCGGCAATCGAATTGGCAAAGCAGCTAGAGAATATGAACGTGGAAGAAGAAGGCACTAGCGAGGAGCCGTTTGTTGAAGTCGTGTCCGAAATCGGTAGTGATGAAGAAGATCCTGGAGCTAATGTTTTGCCCACTCCACCAGTATATGCTAAGGCTGGTGGGCAAAATGTGGAAAATATCACAAACCCTGAAAAATTTGCGAAAGTAATGCAGAGCAAAAGACAAGAAAAAGAAAAATGGATAGCTCAGGATGAAAACAAAGCCGAATTAGACAAGGTAAAGAGCGGAAACTTCCAACAGCCGGCAGGAAACCCGAATGACAAAATAAAATATCGAAGAGGCCTTGGAAAACGCGGGCAAGTTTTGAATAAGGCCCTGAAAGAAGGAAAATATGTCATAGATTTTCAATATGGGAGGGTATTTCTCTCGAACCCATGTGTTCAGAAATACCTCGCACACATGGTTCCCACACTGGACGAAGAGGTAGCCCTCATGACAACAGAGTTGATGAATCGGATATACGACGAAGCTGGAATTGAAATAGAAATGATACGATAATACGAATTGCAGTTTCACGTGCTGCAAGCGAATTTACCGGAGAAATTGTGGCATATTTTCAAACTGCAATTAGCCGAGTGGACTACAACACGACCTCCGTGGAAAGCATACGAAGCCGCCGTGTGGGCCTGCGCCTGTTTGTTTATGAAATTGTCACGATTGGGAAGAATTCCTCAGAATTTCGCGGGATTCCATTATCAGGCACACGCCTACATTGCGATGAAATTACGACGTGAATTTAATGCGAGACAGGAGGGACTAGGCAGCAATTTTCATGCTATGTACGCCTCATGCCAATCCAGGGCAGCGGGACTGGTGTATATGGTTGCCAAAGCGGTTCTGCCGGACAAGAAAGACCCGGAGCTGAAATATGCCAATATCCAAGTATGGAAAAAAGAGACCGACAACACCGATCCCCGTATACGCTTTTGGGAGGTTATTGACCGAAGGAAAGCTCACGATATATTGGAAGTTGAAAAAAGTTTGAAAAAGAAAGTCGGATACTGGATTAAGCACGCCTACAATAGGCCTGCGGCAAGTAGGGTATCTAAATGGTGGACCAAAAAGGATAGCGATGTGGGAAAGAAAGAAAAATTGGCGACACCGGATAAAGACAGGAAACAGAAACACGAAAGTCGGTACCGAGACGAAAGTCGCAACGAAAAATCTATGTCCAGAGAAAAGAAACAAAGAGAGAACGACGAGGAGAGCTGGCGCAAAGAAATCAAAAAGTATGAAGAATCCTACGAAAGAAAGCAGAAAGAGAAAAGAGATTCGAAAGAAAGCAAAGATAGTCGAAAGTCACGAAGTAGAAAGAGGGCACCGGGCTACTACCAACACGATGATAGATTGGATGTGTCCTACTCCAGTTGTGCAGCCTCACTGGATAGGGCTAGAGCCAACAAAATGTCTCAACAAGGAGTACCAATGTTGGACCCGAACGTGATGGTTCAAGCGCAGCAACAACAACTACCGTATTTGCCGCCGAATTACCCGGGATTGCCGATGGTAGGAGTTGATTGTTTAAGTCGCCCTCTTTTTTCAGGCCAAATATTGCCAAATAGGGTGGTACCTCCGCCAGCTCATTTCCAAGTACCGCAATTCCCGATTATGCAATTTCAACTGGGTCAAGCACAATAGTACCATCAATTTTTGGTTACGCCTGGCCTCCAAATGCCGCCACCTACGATGATTCTGCCGATTCATAATGTACAAGGGGAAGAGCGAATGGACATTCCCAGGATCTGGACAGGTACGCAGCCGCCCCAAAGACCTCCGTCGACGGGAAATCCCGATTATATCTCGCCATTGAAAAGAGAAACTGGTATTGGCCAGCCTGGGCGGGACCACAGTGGTTAGAGACAGAAGTAAATTTTCATGTTAAAAGTGACCTCGCTCTTTGTGAGGTCACCATAAAATAAGTATCTCATTCTGTAATTTTTCCGATATTTCAAAAAGTCACTTATTTTTCTTTTCGAGCGTCAGTATCCCAAAATATGAACCAGTTGGGCCACAATTAGCATGCCTTAAAATTGCCTCGTCTTATTAATCTCAGTAATTTGTTTTGTTTATTTTCTCATTTGCGTTCTGTTTTACTTGAATGTACGAAAATACTTGTATTCCTTTTTCGGTGAATCTGTGTAAATTATCATCCAATTCTTGTATTTTCGCAAATTTTGATTATTCTTTTTCCTTTCCGAAAGTAGTCACCAACTAACATGGCACACGTGGTAGGCACCTTCGTGCTACCATTTCTAAATTTTTCTCTATCTTTTTTCAAAACACATAAATTTTCATTTCAAAACTTTTTTTGTGGCACAGACTGTGTTATGGGTTTAAGTTTACATTTTAATAAGGCAGATTCACTTTAACAACAAATACCATAAATATTTTGGTCCAAAATCTAGACAGCCAAAGGCCCAGAGGATTCGGTCTTTGGGCATCCTTTCTCCCTGGGGGCAGATAATACCAAAGGCGTTGGGGGGGGCCAGTGTCTGGCCAAGGGGCAGTGGAGTAGCGGCGGCGTAAAAATGGAAAGTCTTGCGGGCTCACCACATCTATTAACCCCCCCTCCGGAGAGGATGGAGATGAAGGCCAAAATCGAGGATGGAGGCCCCGCCGATTTTACATACATTGACGGCAGGGGTGAGCAGCCCACAACCTAAACCGGGCACCGCGGGGGTCGCTGCCGATCAAACGATTTTATTTTTTGTCAAATTCGGCCCGAGTGCCGTGAATGCTATTCGTTCAAACTTTTTATCCTTTTTATTTGGGGCAGCGAGCCCACTGGGCATTTTATTGGTGAACTTTTTCGCGTCGGGGTAGCATCCGGCACCATTGGCCCCATAATTTTAGCAATACCGTTCCATACGGACAATTTTATTTGTATTATTGCATCAACGGCATGTAGCGTCATTTTGGGAATGAGTGGAGTCGCCGCCTGACGGCATCGAGGGTCTGGGGCCCTTGGGGGACCTCCTGACTTTTCCCTTCGCTGGCAGGAAAAGTCTTGCCTTTGGGGGGGAGGGATGTCAGAGGGTCAATTTCTCTGACCTTTGGTCCTCTAATTACCTCATTTTCATTTCCTAAAGTCTCTTTGTTGTTAAAGTGTTTCCATTTATTATTAGGTAAACAAACCAATAAAACGGTTTGTGTCACACATATTTTTGGCCCAAAACAAATGAATGGTCAGCGCGAAAGTTTTGCATACAACTTGCAAGTTGATATTAGGCGCGTCGCAGTGTACATTATTCATTATTGTCATTATTGTCATTTTTATTATTTCCGGAGAAAAATCTCCTTTTGTACACTCTTGCCGTCCTATCCTGAGGATCGGACATGTTGTCGATATTCGCGGTGACTCGGAAAGGGGCGTGGTCGATTTCGCTGCCTACGCTCATTTTGTATTTTTGTTTCACGTCCCGAGTTAGCTTTGAGAGCCTAGGCGGCCTGAGGATTTACGACGCTCAGTTTTGATCAAGACAATTAGTGAGTTGTTGTTCTGGAGTCAGGTAGATTTGTTTCGTCTTTCCACGAGTTTCAGCTTAGGCCGTGGATTGAGATATCCTGAAGTCCCTGTGACTCTGTGCACAGGGACGAACAGAAGGATCTGCAAAGCAGGAAGGAGTCAGGCGGTTGTGTTCACGTGTTCAGCCATTTGCATATTTGTTTCCTATTTACCCTCACTGTTGTATTCCTCTGCACTTTTCGTTTTGCTCAAAATAAATATCTTCGTACATCAAGTCTCAGCTAGGTGCAGTAGGACTGTAATTAGTACCGGGTTAGCATCAGGGGCCCTACCAGATTGGATCTCCCAAGAACCGCAGCTAGGTAGCCGAGGGCATACGAGCACCCAATGCGACGTACGCCTATTATGATAGCTTACAGCCTCAGATTGTTCAATGTCTTAGCTGAGCCCCTGCAGGTTGTCAACGTAGGAGCACGATTTATGGATATAGTGACCCCACAACCTTCCTACCCTTGAAAAATACTATGATCGCATTAAAATCGATATCAGGACCGATCAGAACCAACTCATTGATTTTATTTATGGAAAGGTTATTGCCAAACTCTATGTCAGAAAAATTCACAATCTTTTATTCTTTTAATATTCATTTTTGTGGCAAAAATTTGATATAATGCGCAGGTTATTATAAGTGTAAAACCTAGTGGAGTATCTCAGGTATGCAGCTTAAACAACATCAATAAAACATCTCGACTGTAATTTCCAAACATGGCAATGTAGTTACCTCTTTGGTCTCAGGATTTCGAATCAGATGGATCAATTCCAATTAGCCACAATAATTTTCATTTCCGGCCGGCGACCAGCCTTTGCTTCAACATACCCTCTTTAGGGTGCCTCCCCTATACTTTTTTGTACTATTTGAATCATATTTTGTACGTTTGAAGTAAAAATTTCAAACTTTCTTTTTTTCAACGAACCCCCATCTAAATTTTGGGCAATTCTTGGGTAAAAAAAGAAAAGCACGTCATTTCCACAATTACAAAGGAAGAAAGGTCAGAAGATGTCTGCATTTTCCATTTACAAAATGGCCACTTTATCGACCACTGCCATAAATCATCAGCCAAGTCGTGTTAGATAGTTTTTTCAACGAGCAATGTTTACCTGTGAAGAAGATCCGCACCGTGAAAAGCTTCCACGCAGTCCAGGCATTGTACGGCTAGTTGAACGCTGCAACGTAAGGTGAACTTGCGTTCGGGACACTTCTTCCGTAAAAATACCAAATTATCGCCCAAAAGCTGCATGACCACGTATGTCAGTCCTTTATGTTTCCCGTGGTGGATATACTTCGGGAAATGTGGACTATGCCGCATACGCTTTATGACTCCAATTTCTAATTGTAAGCCCGGTTCGTCGTTTTCCGGTTCTTGTAGTTCAATCTGAAAAATCAAATGGATGAACTCTTTACCTGAAAACACTGGTTCTAGAAATCCTGCTATGTGATCGATCACATATATAGTTATTATAATTATTCATATTTTATCTTATTCAAAAATAATTTTCATAAAACTCGATGATGCTGCTAAAAGGAGCAATGATCGGTATTTGGATTACGTTTAAGTGTACGTTTCGAGCATTAGGTCCCATTAGTGCATCTGATCAAAAGCAAAAATTAAACAAGTGAAATTCGAGGTTGACATTCACTTTCAGCGCCGCATTTTTTCTAGTCCTTTGGTCTGTAACTTCAAAAACGGCACCGAAACCGCCTTGGCCCAGAATTTTCAACACTTTAAATTGGTCGTCTACTAAATCGTCAACCTTTATCGGTGGTTCTTCATCTTCTTCGTCTTCGGCTAACTTTTTCTCCTTAAATATGGGCGAATTTTACCGATGAAGAGCCCTACATTTAGAGAGATTTTAGTCGGTGAAAATCCTAAAGACTACTGTAGGACAGGCCTAGGCGCTCCCTGAAGTCAAAGTGATACCTTTGCAGTGTTATTATACGAAAACGGGTCCATTGACTATCAAATCATCTGGGTCCGCTTGCATCAACGACTTCAGAACTACAGTAGAGATCCGGGAGTTTAGGAGTCGAAAAATTCACTAACCCCAAGTGTGTACAAAAATTAGGTTCAGGAATATAAATATAAATTAAACTGTTTCACGAGTTAGCTTTTCCACTCCTGGGAAAAACTGGCTTGCACCAAAAATCTAGGAGTTCAGGAGTAAATAAAATTTTGTGCATTTTTTCGTAATCGCTTATTGACTCCTAAAGTAAATTGGTTCATATTTCCTGATGAATTTTCGTATTCATACAAAATTTACTTGACCTAGATGATGAAAAGGCATAAGAACAACATCATACTCGAGGCAGAACTCTGAGAAAAGCTTTAATTTTATAATTCGTAGATTTTCATTAGTGAACTTTAAAAGTGATACTGCTGAATGAGTTAGAAATGATAAATAGCGCATGAATACACGTCTATTTCTGGAAATGCGTTCCTACCATAGCCATTGTTCATTCTTCTAGTTTACTGCAGATGATGCAAATTAAAAAACGCGTCATGTGGAACTGAAAATTTTTGGGGCCGTTCAACTGAGCCTCAGAAATTTTCTGAGTAAAAAATACTAAACGGTTATCACTCAAGGTTAGTCACGAATTCAAAAGACCGTCAATGTTGAAAATTCGACAATTTTTGATTTCCTATCCCTAACGAAAAATAGCTTTATGAATTTCACAAAGCTCAGAGGGCAGTGTACATATTTTGGAGCGTCGGGTTGTTAGTGAACTTTTGATCCCAGAATTTCGAAGTTTCTTGACACTACCGTCTGCATGGGCGCCTGCGGTTGTTCCTCGCTTTTTTCTTTTTCCTCTGATTTTGTAATAATTATTTTCTCTTTCTCCTCCGTCGTCGAAAAAGATTTTACGACGATTTTTTCTTCTTTTTCTCTTATTACAGACCTTTTTTTAATTTCGGACGTCTTTTGTTTGACGTTCGCCGCGTTCTTTCTAAGTGTCACTTTGGTTACGGAGGCTCCACTTCCACCACCGAAAAAGTCGCCGATTAAATCTGTCCAGCCCCGTTTTACTTTTTTGACTTTGGTGGCATCAGTCGTATTTTTAGCTCGTTTTTTTTCAGATTTGTCGGAATCGAGACTTTTGGTTGTATCGTCGTCGTAATCGTCTTTATTCTCGAAAGGCTGAAAGAACTAGAACAATAATAAAATTTCATCGTGTAAAAAGGGGAACGCCAAACGCAAATTTCAGTTTCCACTCCTCCCCTATAGAGATCGTGCACATGCATGTATACAACAGCCAGTCTATTGGTGGTCAGACCACACGGAAGGTGGGTGGAATTTTTCTACTATACAACTTGGATGTGTAAATCAGTGGCCAGTTTCATCAAAGAGACTTAAGCTCCAGCTCAGCTACAACTTAAGCTGTAGCTTATGCTATTGCCGTTAAACTGCAGCCCAGCTGTAACTTAACTCATACCCACAAAACATATCGGGAAAGTTGAGCTGCAACTGCGCTGCACCTTAACGACAATGTTATAACGTACAGAGTTAAGCTACAGCTCAGCCACAGCTTAACTTTCTCGATATGTTTTGTGTGCATGAATAAAGCTACAGCTGAGCAGCAGCCTAACGGCAATGGTTTAACATATAGAGTTAAGCTACAGATTAAGCTGCAGCTCAGCTGGAGCTTAAGTCTCTGATGAAACCGGCCATATGGCCCCCGATAATTATGCTGGAGTGATTCTTACTAAACTACCGATATCTACAATCCTACACAAGTTTTTCTTGCGGAATATACTTCGTTGGATAAAACTCGTCAAGATCTTTCTTGCGCATAGCAAAGATATGGGATTCGTTCGATTTGCAGTCACTTGAGTTGCAGTCACCGACTGTCGCCGATTGTCGGCGCCAAAAAAATGCTAAGATTTTTTCACTTCTGAATTGGGCTTTCTGCAAATTGCCTAAAGTCGCCGGCTGTCGCCGACAAAAATCCTAGGATTATTTACTTCTGAATAGGGCCTTACCCTTTCCTTTGGGTCGCCTATATACCCTTTGTGTCTTGCTTGCGTCGCCGAGGCTCATTACGAAAAGATTGACTGAAATACTAACCTGTTGATGGTATTTCGTCGTTTTGAGGTTATTTTTCTTCGTCGCCAGATTTTTAATTCTTTTCGGCACTAAAGCAGATTTCGGATGCAAGGCCGTCATTAAGCTGAGACAGCGAGCTATTCCGTTATGAAGAGTTAGTGAAATAAAGGCGAAATAATAAACGGTGAATCAGCACAAAATGTTTGTAAACTAAAGTATCCTGCTTGTAAAAATCTCAGTTTTGCTCAATAGCAGTGGTCTCACTCTTGTAAGAGGATACCAGCTTTTGGTCTAAAGTGTGATTAGGAAGAATGCAAATTTCATTATCCATCACTTGTTTGACGTCATTGAAACACTTTAGTCCGTTTTTTTGTAAAATGCTTGTAAATCGGAAAACGACAAAAGTTATTGTCTGTTTTTTATAAAATGAAAAGTTACACAAATCAGTACTGTCGTCAAAATCGTTTACATAGAGCCCTTACTGTAAAATTTTTCACTCGAAAAATTGTTAAAGGTTAGTTCAGTATGCACACAAATTTTCTGCCATATATGATGTATTGTTTATCAGCAAATCGTGAAAATCTGAAATACTACTTGCTTTCCACTTTCATTATTTAGAAGCATTTCCAGAAAAACAGACTAAAGTACTGTTGTCAAAATCATTTACACGAAGCTTCTACGGTGGAATTTTTTCTCAAATTGTTTGAGTAGTTGGAGTACACACACTTTTTCAGTCCGATGTGACATGAAGTTCGGCAGAAAATCGTTAAAATATAAAATAGTACTTACTTTCCACTGTTATTATTTACAAGCACTTCAAGAAAAACAGACTATAGATTAGATCGGAGTTTCCAAGTAAGCACCGGTTTCTGGAACCTGTCGTTTTCTGGCTTACGACATGTGTTTCTGGGTACGTGCGCAATGCCCAAAAAAGGGATCAAAATTTTTTCTCAACTTTTCGCTGAAAAAATTGAGCTACCACGGGTTAATTTCGTTTCCTTACGTTGCTGATGTTATCGATTGAAGCGAGAAGCCTGCCACTTCTGTTGAGATATCAGCTATTGTGCAGGTCCTACAAGAAATCTAGTGATTCACAAAGTTTTTGACATTCTGCTTTCAGTCACCCGCTATTCTACTTGCGTGCTCAGGGTCAGGCCTCCTCGAAACTCTTTCTGGAAACATGAATGGTTTTGGGGCTATGTTTATTGCGAATATGCGTCAAGAAATGGAAGTTTTGTAGGTCCAGGAGATTGACGAGATTTGGTTTATTTCCTAACCATTATTTCACTTTCTTATCACACCGCCACATTCAAAAACGCTTATCTATGCATTGCGTATCGCAATCAAAATCGTGTTTTATTTGACGCTTGGCCGCCCTCGCTCTTTTTCTGTTTTTTACATCGTCAGAAGTGCTTTCGGTTCACGTTCGACGCTGTTGTTGTTCATTTATCCTAGAAAATTGGCGACAATAAGAAAAAATAATCTTATTTATGTGACAAGATCAGCAAGTAGTCAGATGTGTAAAAATATCTTATAGTCCACCATGGTCCATGATTTCATACGCATCTTGTTTGCCAATTTTTGTGGTAATTGTTGGAATTGTGACATTTTTCGATATTTGCATAGAAAATGGAAGATATTTGATCGTATGCTAATCCGTTGCTCGAATATTGATTCATGATGACGCCATACGCAAATCTTAGTAAAAATACGCAAATTGGGTTTAACGTGATTCGGGATCGTCACTGTTGACAAAGTGTTTGGATCACCTAATTGACGTTTCTAAGGTCAAATTATATGTTCTCGAAAATTCAATTTCCTTAATAATAGATTCATTTAGCGCTCGTCAGTCAAGAATCCTAATTGGCTCTCGATGATAAGGTTATCGTGGAGATGTGACTTGAATTTTAAGGGCGTGTCTTGCATTGGTAGCGTGTTCGAGCCATTGAGATAGAAAGTATTGAAATTATAGCTATGGTTTTGACTGTAGTTCGTCGTCTTTACTGTTTGGAAAAAATCCATCATTATTTCTTTAGAAAAAAGGATGCACATGTTCTAATTTACTCCAGTTTTTTGAATGTATTAGAAAGTAGTTGTTCTGGGATTTCTATCTACTTGATCTGGGTTAATTCAGCTGTTCAGGACCTTAGTTTCAGCTTTAGGTGCAAGTCAACTTTACCCATATTTTTTGCACGGGAGTTAACTGCACGTTAAGCTGTAGCTTATGCGTGAACACATTGGGCTATGATCGAACCCGAGCCTATGTTTGATGATCCTTTTTTACTTTATCTGGTTGATAAAGAATTCTGCCCGTTGTTTTACTCTATGAAAATCAAGTCTTCATTTACATTATGAAACTTTTGACTTTTCAAAACCGAGGTGCAAGTGGAGTCACACGTTACTTTTTTCCGAACTTAATCTTTCGTAGTCATTGCAACTACATTCATCGTTTGAGCTACTGCGTGTAGTCCCGATAACCTTTTCTTTGTGGATTGCTGATTACTGTGATCACCGTTGACTTTTTAGTCTTCACCAGACCGATTTCGCACTATGCAATCTTTGCTTTAAATATAATACTACAGGTCGTCATCACAATCA
Organism: Romanomermis culicivorax; assembly: GCA_963922205.1. Lineage (NCBI taxonomy): Eukaryota > Metazoa > Nematoda > Enoplea > Mermithida > Mermithidae > Romanomermis > Romanomermis culicivorax. Next base: position 1,470,404 of record CAWUHX010000026.1, on the reverse strand, counting down.
TAGTTCAAATTTCATTATGGTACGTTTTTACGAGTGATCATCCCCATAATTCCTCAAAGAAACAAACGCACGACAGTTAAGATTACAATTTTTAGCGCCCTTAATTTTGGGAAATAGATATGCCAATTTACGTTTTTGTTGTGGCAATAATTTTAAATTTTTTCTCTTTACCCGAAACATAATGCTAATCTCGATGTTAATGAAACAAATAAAGAGGAGTTGCACATTCCCTACTTTTTTGGTGGTTTTCATTACATGAAGCTTGGAATTTCTCGCAAAAATGAGAATTATTTCACTCTTTTTTGCTAAAATTATTCACCGTAAATAATTTTCCTCTCACTGTAAATCTATGTAGTTAATAGCTCAAAAAAATCATCGAAATAGAACAATTTGTAATTATGTTGTTATAGTTTTTCATGATGAATTTACAAAAATTAAACGGAACTTTCAGGAATTATATTTTGCTTAACTATGCAGTGAAGTAAAAAGGTTTTAGGAAAGCTTCAGACTCAGCAAAAGTATTTTAGCCACGAAAAAAGTTCCTTCTTGAATTCCAGCGTCAAAATTTTTCCTTGTCTCTTTTTTGGTAGCCAGAGAACTTTTTTTATTCAATCATCTTACATTTGATCTCTAGATTTACGACCATTCAATTACTCCAAATTCCGCCCATCGTAATATTTTGTGTTATACGTAGAGACTTGGTCTCACCCTCTATGCCCAGAAAAGCGGTCCTCACCAACCCAGAAACATTTTTCCCCCTCCTCCTAGAAACCAATAAAAGAATTAGAGAAAATTCTTGGCTATGAACTAGTGAGTTTCTATTATCGTTTTTTCTTCTTTTTGAAAAATTTGTGATAAATGTTTTTTTTTACTTGTTATTCGATTTTTTAGACGTATTTCATTCTTACGCTCTGACTCAATTTTTTGATTTTTTATCTATAGTCTGTTTTTTATAAAATGCTTCCAAATAGAAAAGTGACACAAATCAGTACTGTCGTCAAAATCGTTTACATAAAGTTCTTACTGTGAAATTTTTCACTCGAAAAATTGCCAAAGGATAGTTCAGCAGTAAGCTCACAAATTTTCAGTCGTGCATGATATTTTGTTTATCAGAAAATCGTAAAAATCTGAAATACTACTTGCTTTCCACTTTCATTATTTGGAAGCATTTCAAGAAAAACAGATTAACGCGTATATTGTCAAATTTCTTGGTGTTCACGTTCCGTCTTACACTAAAATTTGCATTAATGTATCTGCCTACAACGATGGGCAGTGATGAACGTTCCCGCTTGTTGATAGTTCCCCGATTGTTGACTTTTGGTTGCCTGTTTTCAACTTCAAATTGATAAATGCAGGCTTTAGGAATTTCGTGAACTTGTCAATAATTTCTTAGCTGATGTTTTTGTTTCTTAATTACTCAACTACCATGTCGAGCTGATTGTAAGCATCAACACGTCAGAACATTTTCTACATTTTTTAAACTATACCAGATTTCAGCCGTCACGGATGCACGTAAAATAGTAGTTCGTAATTTATGTATTCGACAGATCTTCGTGAAAACTACAATTATGTACGACAGACTCACAGTCTCCCAAATATTAAAAAACTTTTGACATTTGAAAATTCACATTTAGAAAGTTGTGTAAAATCAGTATGCCTGCATTCGAGGAACTTCCTTGATGTCAGTCTGCCCAAATAATATATTTTTCCTTTATCTGTTGTTATCGCCGAGATTAAATAAAGGTATTGTTCAGTTCATTTATGCAAATGTTGGTGTAAGCATGAGCAGAAAAAGATTAATGTGAAGGCTTTCACTCGCCATACTGTATCATAATGCACCATTTTCTAATTTTCATCTACAGACCGTTTCACACCAAATTCATTGAAGTCGATTAATGCATGGTCATGCAAATTTCTGTGTTGAGCTAGTTATTGCGTATATTGAAACTGTGGTAAAATTAATTGCGCCAAGTGATTTTTGTTTCACTAGCAGCTGACATTTTTTTATTTTTCCTTCATTTCCAGCCACTTGTCTTCAAGTGCACGCGCATTGACTTGTATGCAAATTAGTTTGAATTAATTTCATATCATTTTGATACACGTCATCTCGGAACAGAGGTCTTCGGATTGGTAACCATGTAAACCGTAGCGGAAAAACGTAATCAATTCCCTTGCGAACAATGGTAGAAAAAAGTTTTACAATAATTTCGTCGAGTAAGTCATTGTTTGTCCGTGATAAGGTATGTTTTAATAATAGACGTCAAAACTTGACCAAGTTTTTCATTTGATTTTGTCCTTATCTTTTAAAGGACATAATGTTGGCTGACGCATCTTTTCTGGATATTTTCCAGGAAAAAACATCGCAGTAGTTTACAATTGAATGCTATCAAAGTCCTTACCAGATTTTTTGGAACATCAAATTCCATCCAAAATTATTGCGCATTTATGCGTTGAGGATTTTTATATCATCATTTTTCTCGAGCAGGCAGCAATCTCCAATACGAGAAAAGCAAACTTTAAAAATATTTATTCTTGCACAGCACAAGAAAATTGCACAATTTTTAATTTACGATATTTTTAATTTAGTAGGAGTTTTTTACTCACATTTCTGTCGATCAGCATGTCAGGCATTATTCGATTTTGATATTAATTTGTAAAATTTTCATTGCCATATAGCTCCGATTCGAATTTGAGGGATTTCGCCTCTCATTTTATGTTTTTGAGCTAGAGAAATGACAGAAATTCAAGTTTTTACAATTGAAAGAAGCACAATTTATGTGCTAATGTTTTTTAAGAAAATTTACGATAACGACGGCTGCCAAAGTAATTCTATAGATAACTGGAAAAAAATCTGACGTCGTCTAAACCGTGTGGCAGAGACACTCCTTGGTCATTATTCTTTGCCTGTTTGTGATCGAAAACTAATTACTAATTAGCTAATTAGCTATAGTCAATTTACCTTAAATGATAGTAGATGTATGTAGCGACAAAAAAGCAGATTTTATTTGGCGCGCAATTTTCGCAAGGTGAAAAACATTATACTGTAGAACAACGAATTTCTGCACGACAAGGGAAGGCCAAAATCAAGGGAGCAACGTCGTGATTATTCATTTTTGAACAGAATACGAGAACGGCAACTTGAAAAAATCTTTACCACTTTAAAAAATCGTTGCTTTCGAATATGATGCACAATATGTTTCAAGATGTATAGCCGAAATTTCGACATGCGTTGCAAAAATACCAAGATGTAAGAGTTCTTCGATGTTCGACTTACGTTTCAGATGCATTGCAATTCCTTCAAGATAATCTTGAGAAAAATCGAGGTCCCATCTTGAAAAAAATTAACATTGTATCCTGAAATAAAATCTATGTGGGCGGCTCATCAAAACATGAAAATTCCTGAAACTAGCCAATCCAAGGGCCTCCCATGTTTATATATATGGATATTCTTCAAACTGGATTTCTAGGGTCAGAGCTCGTCGTAGGAGGACGACCTCGATTTTTCTATTATACACGGAGTATTTTTATTATTTTGCACGGGTAATCTGATGGACATATTGTTTTTTCATGAAAACTCCGATTTATCCAGATTTCCCAGAAAAACGTCAAAAATGCTTGTATCTCATCCAAAATGCAATAATTTCGGAAAATAATTCAAACTTTCGTTTTTTAGGTTCCAGAGCAGGTATAGAATGGCAGTGGGGCATCCGATGAAATCAAAAATTTGAATTGTCTTCCGAAATTTCTGAATTTTGAATGGAAAACAGATAGTTTGATGTTCTTCAGAGAAACATGGGAAAATTAAAATTTCATTAAAAACAAAACCAATATATGTCCATCGGACTCGCCATGCAAAATAACCCTCCTCCCCATTGTAACGTTCCCGTAAAAACAGCCCTGATCTTAGAAATCCACTTTAAAGGGTTCCACTATATATAAAAATAGGGGACGGAGCAACGCCTTTGATCAACTAGTTTCAGAAACTTTCATCCTTTAAGGTGACGCCCATATTGATTCTTTTCAAGGTTGAATTTTGGTTTTTTCAAATCGGATCTTTATCTTTTTTTGAGATGGGATCTAAATTTTTCTTTCTTGAAAAACCGGAAAAACTGTGATTCACTTGAAAAGAAAGTCAAACATCGGAAAAATCTTACATCTTGATTTTTTTGCGATGCATCTTGAAAAAAATTTTGTACATCATGTACGAAGGTAACAACTTTTTCCAATTATTAAAAAACTTTTTCAAATGGCCCTTCTCGTATTTTGTATTTTTGATCTGAATAGAACCGTATCGACGAGTAAATGCGTTCGACCAGATTAACGGAGAAAATTTTCAGTCAGCCTGTTTGCTGCTGAAGGACGAGAAAGCTTTCCTTATTGATTACAGTAATAAACTTTTTATTTTTTCCGAATTGAACTTAATTCCATCAGTTCGCTGCATCTATCAGTTGCTTATGATATTACAACTCAATCGATGCTCTAGTGTAAGAGGTCTTCAAAGCGTTTGTGTCAGCAGAACATTCGTAAATTTTATGTACATTGATTGACTATACTTGAAAATACTCTTGACGAATCAACGAATCATCTCCTAATGTCAGACAATAAGGAAGTGCTATTAAATTGGGTTCAAAAGTAAGTAGTGTATGTCAAACCTTTGTTATATACAAAGCTTCTACTATTGAATTTTCTGTAGGAAGGCTGGTTCATCTGCACATTTTCAGTTTCAAACGACGTATTGTAAGAGAAGAACAATTGATTTATTATACCAATATTATTGAACACTCCGAGAAAATAGTCTGTTTTTTTAAAACGACAAAAATGATTAAATGTCCCCAAATTCGTTTGCAAGAAGCTTTTACTGTTGAATTTTTACATAATAGTTGCTAAGAGTTAGTTTTTTCAGCTTTGTGTGTCGGGCAGTTCAGCAGAAAATTATAAAACTGTGAAATAATATTTTCTCCCTGATTTACTTTTTAAAAGCACCCCGAGAAAAACAAATTATAATCGTTGACTAGCAACTTAAATTGAAAACTCATAGCCAAAAAAATCATGAACTGCCATTTGGCAAATCCCTGATTCTGAGAGTTTTGCAGAAAAGCAGAATGACGAAATTTTTAGCAAACATGTAAAAATTCTGTGAAGGCAATTTGTAAGAAGCTCACAAATCAGACACAAGTAGACAATTAAGGCATATAGGTACAGTGTATTTTATCTTCCTTGAATTAATGCTTATCGTTCCTGTTTATAATTCGGGAAAAATTATCCATGGGACACGGGCGGTTTTTACACGAAGATTATTTCAGCTTCGGAGTGGAACATCTTAACGACAATGGAGAGGCCAAAAATAATAGAAAAGACTCCATTCTCATCTACTTCTGACTTGAATAAAATTGTGTATGTCGGCACCTTGTTGCTACTTGAGATCATGCTACCGGGTCATTAAGGGAAATTTTGAAATGTTTTGTTTGCCGCTTATGAACAAAAATGTATCTTCATTGATTATAGTAATAAGCTTACCAATTCTTCTGTTGAATTTATCTTCATAGGATCGCTGTATATATAATTTCAGAATAAATAGACTAAGGCAATGCTACGCTCTAATCAATTTTTTCCGTTGATTTGGGAACAAATGTGTCGATTTCAGGATCGTAGAAAATGCGAATGCGTCTTATCGACGTATCTTCTTGAAGCAAATCACCTTTCATAGCTTTTTCTGCTCAGTCCGATATAGACACATGGTCATATATTGAACTTATATGACACACGTCGGTACAAGTCACAAAGTTGATCATGACAACTTCAAAGAACTTTTTTTGGGCACTATATAAAAACGATCGACTTTCAGTAGCTACTTGTTGCACTTTGCTGTGCGGCTCAATTTCGAGGTTCAGATTTCATTTTGCAGCCATGATACTTAATAAGCATTCTTGAAATCTAAAGTCTTCAAATCTAGGCAAATAAACCTTGCTTGGAACTTCGGTCCTACCATTCACAACAATAACCTCTGCATTCTAGATCATAGAGTAACTAGGCTGCATAAACCTTATAAGCGGAAGATTGATGAAGTATCCCGATCTTATTCTTCCGCGCACCAAAAAATCAATTCGTCGGCGTTTTCTACAGTAACCAAAGTTGGCGGCATTATATGTACGTGATGATGCTTCAACGAGGTCGTTAACCGTGAAAAATCCTTGGCGCGTGGACAATTGATTCTCTGGATTGTTTCATTTTTTCTGAAGACTTGACGCTAAAAATTTAGCTTCTGTTACAGTGTAGTAGGCGTTAATTATCTGTCAGTACATGCCGATTAATTAATATTGATTCAAATTCATTCATATCTGGAATAAGCGCGCATTATTTTCTCTGTCTCACTTTATCGATTAGCGGTCAAACCTTGATATTAACAGACTTATTTTTTCAGTAGGGTGCTTTATGTATTTGAGAAATACTAAGCGCATAACGGATTGTTGACAAGTTTTCAGCATTAATTTCAGCAAGTGACCCTATTATCAAACCCAAATCCATAACGTTCTTTAAATCAAAATCCAAGTGATAGGACAGCAATTACATGAACATCCTCTTGTCTTAGTATTGATCTGGTGACTCGTATTTCTTACTGTCGACACGCACTATGTGATCGTGAAGGCTTAGGATAAGTAGTATATTTATATTTCAATGGGTATGTTCGACAAATAATTGCTTCTGTGAAATCTTACAGTCATGGATAACTTTTCAGCCGGTCATTTCTCATTTCATTGTATTGAGAATTGTTGCAAATTATACATGTTTCGTGGGACGTTGCTCAAGCGTGCGACCGTGGTCCCGGGTTCGAGCCCCAGATCGAGCCTAAAGGCGGATTCATACTTCATCCGGCAAGTTATTTTTAGCTTCCGGCATTCAGTGTCCGGCATCCGGGCAATTGGCTTCCAGCATCCGGCAATTTGGCTTCCGGCAAGTTGCCGGATGGAATGGCATTTCATACTTTTTCCGGCGCCAGAAATGCTGGATGACAATTTATTTGACAAACAGGATGACAAAACAAATTTTTTCTTTTACTATGTTAAAATACTTTGAAATCTGTGTAATATTTTGTTTCAGGAAAAATTGCGTATGGAAAATATATATAATATTATTTTCCAGGTCTACTCGTAATTATTACGATGTCAGACGAAGAAAACATGCTTGATCTAGCAATTTTGCACTATTTATTGAAGAGAAATTTGTCAAATTTGTCAAAGTCTTCCATAGGCGTATAATAATATATGACCAAACTATAATTACGCCTAGAAAGAAGTCTCTATATGACTACCCTGCACATATATATGCTTTCAAGAACGAAAAAAACATAACTCAGAAATCAAAAATTAAACGAACGCCATGATTGAAAACACAAAATTTTGCCTCAACTAAAAAAATCGATATCTCTCCCATACATTGTATATGAAAAAACCAATCAAACACGCGCTTCAATTGAAATTACATACTAAATATGCTTTCGGGCATCCGGAAAAGTACAAACTGTTTCTACTCTTCCCATCCAGCAAAATTCCATCTTCGGGCAAAAAAATGAGACGGCAGCGTGGGAAAAAGAAAAAGCCGGACGATTTGCCGGATGAAAAATCTAAAAATAGACTGTTTTCAGATGCTGACGCCGGATGCGAATGCCGGATGAAGTATGAATCCACCTTTAAGGGTCGTTTACACTTGCCTTTTTCGACGGAACGGAACGGAACCGATCGCCAACAGTTTGAAGCGTTCAGCTTGAAAATCCACTTTCCATCGGAAAGGATAACTACAATTTTATAGAAAATGACCGACAGTAACCTCCACCGAATCGAACGGAACGAAAATTTCCCTTTCGTTCAGTAACGTTGTATCGATTTCTTTCCGTTCCGTTCTGTTTCACCGAAAAACCCAAGTATAAATGACCCTTAACTTTTACTGAAATTTCGAGCAACGGGAAGATGTTGTGTCAACAATTGTTGAAAATTTATCATCCAATCGCTCACAAGGGAAGTCTTCAGCAGGGCATTTTAAAATAAAACACATGGTAGTCATTCCAATAGAGGTCACTATCTGACGATAAGTACATTTATGCAAATTTAAATGTAAACAATGTTCACTGAGACGACTAATGAAACAATACACAGCTAGCTTCAGGCTGCCGAACGCAGTATAACATGACTGATTTCCGGATTTCCAGTGTTCCCCTGAGAAATGTTGCACCGGTCTATTTTTGTCCATAGACCTTACTAACCCTAAATTTTGTACATGAATGTGGATAGGCGCCTATTTCTGGGTCGATGTAGACATGCAGGGACCTAAAAACAGATTTTACACCATTCTAAAGTTTCAAGCTCTCAAACTTGACAGAATTAATGAGCTCATTCCAGAAAATGTACATAGCTTATGCGCTGTTTTCTGAAAAAAGTTTGATCATGTGCATACAGACGATCATTTGCAATTTTTATGAAAGTCCCGTGTTTTATGGTCAACTGCGATAAATGATCAGTGTAACATTACCCACGAGTTCTTGAAATAGTTTATATAGTATATTATGTCACCAATCATTTCACGATAACATTCTATATCAGAATCATTCTACATCAGGCATTTTTCACTGAGCAAACTTTTTATTAGACATTCATCGCATTACTTTGGAATTTATGAACCAAGGGCGGTTTTATCAGAAACTTGAAGTCCAACTAAGCTGCAGCTTAAGCATTAGCTTAACTCTGTGTATAATAACATTGCTGTTAAGGGACAGCTCAGCTGCAGCTAAACTTTCCTGATGTATTTTGTGTGTTCGAGTTGAGCTGCAAACGATCTGCACCTTAACAGAAATGGTATAACATATAGAGTTAAGCAGCAGCTTAAGTTTCAGTTCAGCTGGAGCTTATTCAGGGTGAGTCGAAAAAAAGGCGACCGGTACTGACTTTCATAGTTTTCAAAGGGGTGAAGCGTTTTTAATGCGGTTTTCTGTCGTCGATACTGGCATAAAAACTGCAAAGTTTCAGTCATATTTTTCGAATATTGACCGACCAGAATCAAAAATACTAAACGTCGGTTATTTTGCAAATGAATATTTTGAAAATTGACAAAATCAACTTGTTTTACAACAGAAAAGTACAATAGATCCAATCATGAGAACCATATAACGAGAGCCGTTTTAGTGTGTTCTACTTTCTGTTTCACCAATAACTTTAATCGTTTTTTGATCTGGTCAATGACAGAATTGATTTTGTTCTGATTTTGCTTTTTTCCAATTTCAAAACAAAAGCTCGTGATTTTGGCGAAATTTTACCCCATATTGAAACAAGAAGTTAATGACTTTAAATTACGTGTAACTTACAAAAATATCCGTGACTTTTGGAGTATTATTGTGAGTAAAAAGCTTTACAAAACCTTCCTCACAATAGGACAACTTTTACTTTGATTTCACAATTTTTACTTTTTGAAAAATGATCACTCTTACTGAATTCCTGTTTGTACAGTAACCATAAAAGCTAGGAGCATAAAACTTGACCTTTAGAGCAAAGATAAACAGAGCATTCTAATTCAGTAATCCGCATTAAATAGCTTTATCTGTTCAAAAGTTATGGAAGTCAGCACTGGTCGCCTTTTTTTGGCTCACCCTGTATAAGTCTCTTTGATGAAACCGTCTCCTGTAGAAAATCGTCACATTAATGGGACTAGCAGGAAATTGGCGGAATAGTGAAAAATCCACTTCCGTGAGAAAATTTTCCTTCCGGAAATAAATTAATTATTACATACAGAATTGAAAAGCAATTCTACCGTTCTGCTCATTCCAAAAATTGGCACTTCTGTTTTTAATTTAGAACAAAAAAATGACGATCGACCAATTCTTCAATCATCTTGTCAATGCATTTCACTTTCTGCAAAAACATTGATTTTGCGCTTTGTTGAGGACAACGTCATCAAGTCATTGTTTCAAAAATAACTTTTTTAATTCGTGCATGTAAATGAACCGCTAGAATATTTCAAGTTTACCGCGTTTGGATATTCGAACATGCTTTAATTTTTACCTCAGCTTTGATTAATGATCAACCATAGTCCTTTTTGATCGATTGTCTTTAAAATAATGGGTGAACATTCGTCATTTTTATTTTTTTCCTCTACTTTTCTCATGCAAATTTTATAAATCTAAGTCAGGTGCCGTCGTCCGTAAAGCGAACAATTGTTTTTTCCGATGGTCTCATAAAACAATTTCCAGAAGTTTATTTATGTTAATTAACCGAGGGTCGTCTCACAATTTTTAATGTGATATATGAACCACTTCGTGCTTTGGTTTTGGGAACAGTACTAAAAAAATGCTGGTGTTTACTAGAGCTCACATTCCAGGCTAGAGATTATGCTGGCTAAGGTACAATTCCAAATAAAATGTATAGTCACAAACGGATGTGGACCATACTATTGATCAGAAGTAGGGTCAGACTTTTCCGCGCCGAAGTCATGGAAATACTATTATGCGTATTCACTTGAATTGGACATAGTTTGTTTTTCTCACCATAGTTCAGTGTAACATTACTCACGAGTACTTGAATTATTCATATATTATATTATGTCAGCAATCCTTTCACTATAACATTCTGTATCAGCATTGTTATATATCAGGCATTTTTTCATTATCGATTTTTTTCTTAAACATTCATCGAATTACTCTCGAATTTATGAACCAGGGGCCGATTTCACCAAAGAGACTTAAGCTCCGGCTGAACTGCAGCCTAAGCTGTAGCTTAACTCCATGTGTTATAACATTGCCGTTTGTGGACATTCTCAATTACGTTTTAAGACGTGATTTCTGAGAGGATTCAGCTTAGTTGTGATAAGTAAAAAATTAACCCTACCTGAAAATCATTTATTTAGGGTAACTTGATGCGCTTGGAACGAAAATGATATTCATTTCGTCCGAAAATCAAAACTCACATAGCTACAGTAAGTCAAAAGTTTACAACTTTCGATTTTTTCGATTTTTCACATACACTTCTTTCAACTTTTGCAAGTTTAGGTACGTCAAACACCGTGTTCTGAAAATTTACCCAATATTAAGTCAATGATTGATCCACAATTTACTGAAGGATTTATTAGTGTAAAATACGTACTAAGAATACAGTAGTGCTCGAAACATCAAATTTTGAGAGCAAAATTTGTCATTTTTTTCACTAAAGTCACCTTATTTACCATTAAAGCTCAGAAGCACCAAAAAATTCCTTATACAATAGAGAGTTTACGATGTCTTCTACCTGCTGACAAAAAATTTTAAATTCATGTACTGCTAGAGGGTCGCAGGACTTGGAGTATGAATACCATCTTATGATTGCATTTTCTGATAACTGCGACCTCAATTGTGGGAGAATCACAGTTTGATAAATTTCAAAAATGAGACATTAAAACAAGTTTCGTATGCTAAATATTAATGTAATCCTCACCTTGCATAAAAAATCAGATTCGCATGGCTACAGTACTCGAAAGTTGGGAATTTTGTTATTTTTGACATTTTTCGGTCTTTTTACGAGACTTAAATGAATTGGCATAGACATGACCTAGCTTTATGGTTGAGCGTCCATTAGATGATAAATACAATGCCTTGTAATATGGCATAAAATTTTTTTTCTTGTTCTGCATTTTAAACCTTTTAATAAGATTTAAAATGTTGAAAACAAGACGATAAAAATGGTTGAAAAGTTGATCCACAGAAATGACTGTTTCTACTGCTAAAGTTCAAAAGAATCGAAAATATCTCCATACAGTGGATAGTCCACGATGTCTTTCAGTTGCCGATGAAAAATGATAAAACTCAATGTACTGCTATGGGATTAAATCTACAAAAAACGACGAACTATTTTAGTTGATAAATTTTGATTTTCAATTGTCGATCACCAAAAGTTGCGTTGTCTCGAAATTTTGTATTTGAGATCAGATGATCTTAGTATTAGGAGTGGATATAAAGAAAAAACAAAACATCAGACTTGCAGCAGTCACCTTGGAGTAAATTACTTCCCATATTCAAAGTCAGTTCATAGCTAAGGATATTTTATAGCTTCTGCGTCATCTTCCTCACATAAATTGTTTGCTTCAACACGATAGTAGTAGGCTCCCTGGCCTTCACGAAGACAAGTTGCTTCCAATGACCAGAAACCTGCAACTTGTCGCATTGTTAATTCATCTTTGGAAACTGTACTTTTTTGTGCATCAGTCTGAATATAATTTCAGGGCCAAACTATTATTTGAGACAAAATGTTTTAATCAAACTTTCTTGGCTAAAACTTTTTTTGCTGTGGCGTGAGCTTTTTTACATGTTCTTCGACTTTTGAGTGCTCATCCCTATCCTACAATATTGGCGTCCTGTGTAGTATAGAAATCTTGTAATTCTTCTTGAGGATGTGACATTAATAGCATCAAATGGACTGCTTCATTATAAATGTACCAAACCAAAAAAACTTATTCAATGTGCAATGGTGGTGGAGTTAAAGGTACAATATTAATCCAAAGTTGACTCAAATATTCGGAATTTTAAAAGAGGTATATGGTCTCAAAAGTCAAATAACATGTAAAGCATTCAAACAAAGCCAAAGCAGTTTCTGCAGAAATAATTGATAATCTAAAACATAAGTTTGATGCTGAAATACTTACTAGACTTATGTGCCAAAATTGAGCTTTCCAAAGAGAAGTTTCTAACAGTGCAAGTAGTACTATTGGTGCCTTCAGAGTGTCACCCTGTGTGTCACTGCTAGTGCAACAAGTTGCACGTGTCTCGTCATGGAAAAAAGTTCAGTCGCCTTCCTGAACACAGAGAAACCTGCTACCATCTTACTGAAGCAGACGATTTAGGTGAGGAATATGAAACAGAAGATATGAATGGCCTATATTATATGACCGAAATTCACCCAACACTATATGACCCGAAGTAATTTCTTAGAATCCTATTTGCTTCAAAAGCTTGTAATGCATTTCTCTTCTATTAATGCCCATTCCCAATGTTTTACTATCCTTTAATCCGAAACATAAAATTTCAAGAAAAGCTAAATTTTGTTGATGGAGAATTGCAAATCGATTTTTATTGACTAAAATTGTTAGCGGTTTTTTGTAAATTTAACGCCCTAGCAGCTCGTGAACTTTTGTCATTTTTTGTAGGCTTATAGGACAGTTAGGTTATCGGTTCTTTTGAGCTTCAGCAGTGGATATAGTAATTTTTGTAGAAAAAATCCGCTTTTTAAACATTTTTTGTCGTCTCATCTTCAACACTTCATAACATGCTGAAAAGTGTTAAAATGCAAAATAGGGGAAAAAACTTTACACCATGATAGAAAAAATTGTATTCTGCATCTAATAAATGTTCACCCATAAAGCTAGGTCATGCCTAGACCAATTCATCTTGTCTCGTAAATAGACAGGAAAATGCAAAAAAATGTGAAAATTCCCAACTTTTGGGTACTGTAGCTATACGACTTTTATTTTTTATTCAATATGAGAATTACCTCGATATTCAGCATACAAAACTTGATCTAATCTCTTATTTTTGAAATTTATCAAGCCGTGATTCTCCCATAATTGAGGTCGCAATTATCAGAAAATGCAATTATAAGTTGGTATTCATACCCTAAATCCTGCGACCCTCTAGCAGTACATAAATTTCCGTAATTTGTTGTCAGCAGGTAGAAGACATCGTAAACTATCTATTGTATAGGGAATTTTTTGGTGCTTCTGAGCTTTAATGGTAGATAAGGTGATTTTTGTAAAAAAGTGACAATTTTTGCTCTCAAAATTTGATGTTTCGAGCACCACTGTATTCTTAACGTACTTTACACTAATGGGTCCCACAGTAAATTGTGGCCCAATCATTGGCCTAATATTGGGTAAATTTTCAGAACACGATGTTGGACGTACCTAAGCTTGCAAAAGTTGAAAGAAATGTATGTCAAAAATCGAAAAAATCGAAAATTGTCAACTTTTGGCTTACTGTAGCTATGTGAGTTTTGATTTTCAGACGAATTGAATATCATTTTCGGTCCAAGCGCATCAAGTTACACCAAATGTGTGATTTTCAGGTAGGGTTAATTTTCTACTTATCACAACTCTCTGTATGAGAAGCTGAATAATTTTTTGAATAAAAAATCTTATTGAAAAGGCTTTTTCTAAACGATTTTGACAATAACATTGATTTTTTGTCATTTTTCAGTTCAGAAGCATTTTATATAAAATAAGCTATAGTTATGATCTCGATTCAAGAGGGATAGTGGCCCAGGTCGTTAGACATAATGTCTTCATAAAATGGCCAGTTCATGTTTATAGTTCAGTTCTTCCTTGTTGCTTTTACTAATTTATCACAAAGCCGGAAAGCACAACCATCATTTTGTTTATGATTAGGCTCAAAAGCATTGACAATTTATTGAGCACACCAGTCTGTTATCAGTTATGTTCACTATTCGACATTTGCTTTCCAAGTCACAATTTCGAGTGGGGAAACAGGTAAGTATTTTTGATTTGCAGAAGTAAAAACTCAACCGTGAGCCATTTTGTGTTTAGTTACCGAAACTAATAAGTTAATTATGTAAAGTTATTTCAATCACCTCTTTCTGCTCAACACGTGAATCCTGGATGTGTCATGGAGAAAAAAATTGAATTTCACGACCATGAATTTTTTCTGTTAGTTGGGCAGTACTCGGATTGGATTACCTGAACGATACAATTCCCATCAAATAAACCCACATTACAAACTTCCATGGCAGCCGTGATCAATCAAATTTCAATGCACGTGACATGCCACCAATCGTATTTAACGTCAACTATTCGTTGCTCAATCTGACTGGTTACGGCAGCCGTGACCGTGACGTAAAGTATACATGCGACTTGAGAGTATCTGCGCTTTGTCTTCTGTTCAGGTTTCATAAAGGCAGCTGTAAGACATTTTAATTGTGTATATTGAGAGTAGAATACCGCCTTTCGTTATTATGTATTTAACCATCATGGCCTATGATCGTGAATATTCAACAAAATTAGGTCGATCTTAGGTTCTATATTAGAAGTGCCTTTCAGGCAAATGCTAAGCTAAGTGGGCAGAACAATAACTTCTTTCATGTTTCAGACGAAGTCGCTTACGTATAGGTTGAAGTTATTTTAGACTTCGAAAATCATTTTTTTCAAAGATCGTTAAAAATTCTGATCGATTTACTCTTCAAAGGTACGAACTAAAATTTTCTGGGCTAAGGTGTTGACGACATTTCTGGAATTCAAAATGCTATAAATTGGCAGCAGTCGGTTGACATCATTGCGATCTACCGAACCAAAATAATCAATCGTTCAATCTCTAATATTGATAGATATATATAGTAGGTAAAAATTTGGATTTCTTCTGTAGAGATTCTTGCACAGAATATTATTCTTTTGATCTTCTAAAATTTTTTTGATGACCCATCGCAAACACTTTCTCTAAAAAATGTTAAACAGGGGTTGAAACTGCGACATCTTTGAGCTACAAGCACTTTGTTGACGATCAAAAATATCGAATTTTTACAGAAACCCTGTTTGCGTACAAAGTGCTTCAATTCTACTGATTTTTTTCGTATAAGCGTGTTCTTCCATCCGAATTAATTACGGTTGAGCGGTGTTGTATTACAATCAATTTTCACCCATTGACTTATGCCTTTAGTTGCATAATATTATACAGAAACTTTTCCAATTCAGTATCAACTGTTCCGTGAAGATAATTTTATGAAGGATTTCAGCTTCGCTCTTCCCCAGTAATACACATGGAACTAACTTGAAATTTTTGTGCCACTCATTTTTGGTTCAGTTGACGTACTGCTAGTTCAGCAGATCATAATTTCTATCAATCGTAGAAAAAATTGACTTACACATTTCCTAATTTACCGGCTGTATACAGTGGGACATTTTTGACTCTTGAAAGGCCAGATTTCCGAGCTATACAAGTATGTATGACGCCTAATCCGTAAGATTGTTCTCTACATTACTCGACTGCAAGTTTCAAAGTGAAGTCTTCAGTCTACTACTTTTCTGTGTTAAGAGTCTATCAAATAGAAGGTGAAAAACTTCCCTCAAAGAGTCACCAGAAATTGATTATTGAATTAAGATACATGAGACAGCATGGTGAAATTTAGTGATCATGTTCTCTGAAATGACTGACAGTCTTGAACTTTACCGGAACTTTGCGTTTGAACTTGTTTGAGAAGGGGAAGAGAAAATGTGTATAAAAAATTTTCAACGCTGAAGAGTCTTTCATATTTGCCTTTTTCGGTGGAACGGAACGGAATGCAATCAACACATCGTTACTGAACGAAAGGGAAATATTTGTTCCGTTCGGCTCGGTTGGAGCGTCGGTCATTTTCCACAAAATTGCATTATCTTTTCCGAACGAAAGTGGATTTTCAGGCTGAACGTTTCAAGCTTTTGGCGATCCGTTCTGTTCCACCGAAAAAGGCAAGTATAAATGACCCCTGATGGTTCAGACATTCGTTTAGCATGGTATAGAATCTTGACAGCAGAACTCCTTTTGATTTAAAGTCTAAAAAATTCAGCACTAATCGATATATTATTTTGTTGATGTGAATCCGAAAACTCCCAGTAAACCGCGCTAATTTTTGACAGAGCTATAGGGGTCAAACATTGATACATGAAATTTCTGTTCTTGATTGTCTATAGTTGGAATGCTAACATTTCATCTGTTCCAAAGTTTCAACACAATTATCGAGCAGGCTATGCTTAGGTCAGAAGATATCAGCAATATAAATCAAGACACTATCGGCTTGTATCCAACTGATTACTGTGGGTCACTCAAAGGAGCTTCCTATTAGCAATCAGCTAAGTACAGTGCAACAGTTCTTAAGCAGAAATAAACACAACCTTCAGTCACTAATAAGTAACTGGAAACTCTAACTCTTGCAATTGAAGGGCAATCAGGGTCTCCCCAGATGCTTCCAAAAGGTTTACACAAATATAGAGAACCCACTATAACGACGTCCAGGAAGGCTGGGGCTTCCTTGGTAATGGGTCCCGTGTAAATAGGCTTCCGCCTCCTCTAAATGCACAAGTAAATAATAATAAATAATAATAATAATAATAATATAAAAATATTATGTAAATAAGTGAGGTGGGCTGTCAGCGTTCCAATTTACTAGGCGAAACAGCACAAATATAAACAATAGCGAATGCGACTCACCCCCAACACAAACAAGGTATAAGAATGATAAACATCCCTTTTTTTGGTCCAATTGTGACTTTGTCGCTTCACCAATTTTGCATAGATGTGGGATTACTGCTACCGTAAGCACATCCCCAACATCCCTCGGGCCTTGAAACTGACCAATGGGAGGTGGAGAAGGAAACTGTGTGCAGGATTTTTACCTTTTATGGATCAACGACTCTGCGCCGGCTTGACTTTCCCTGGCTCCACCAGTGTGCCTTGAGGCGCCTAGGTACCTTACTCCACAATCGATCATTTTGTCCCATTGAGTGATGTGGAGTGTCTTTGGTAGAAGCTTCCCAATCCCTGCAGTAATTTGCTACTGTCGTCCGCTTCTTGCCCCTTCAGTTCGCCAATGTTTTTTCTTATGAAAAAATTAAAATACTATATGGCGAATGAGTATTTACAAAACTAGTATGAGAAACGAAAATATTTGAGCAAACATTTCAAAATATGAGGCACCAAGAAATAATATGACCAGAAACGAAAATTCTATACAACACACAGGGCAAAATACTGACAAGAAAAACAAAAAATAATAATGAAAGGCATAAAATACGAGGCACATAATAGAATGAAAAAGTAAGTGGAAAATTTGAACCAAAAAGTGGACTCAAGCGATGAGCTTGGCCAAGATGAGATTTTTGAGCAAGAACACAACCAAAAGTTTAAATAATATTTTTGTATTTTGTATTTCTTGATGTTTTTGGATTTTTTGTGGTTTTATAATGTTTTTCTGTTTTTTGTGTTTTTTAAATAAATGAAACCTGAATCAAGGACAGAGGATTTTGGACCAAAATTTTTTTTGCAGCTAAAAATTTATTGTTGTTGCCTGCCGCCTTGCTGCTGGCCTTGTTGATGACCTCCGCAACCTCAGAATGCACCACGAGGGTCGCCAACATAACCAGCTCTACCCCTGTTTGGATTGTTAAAATGAAACTGGCCTGGTTGGGCACCCCTCCCCTATCCTCCACAAGCTCGCCTAGCATCCTGTGAATGCTGTATAGGTTGCTGATGTTTCAGAATGGTTCCGGAGGCTTGCCCAGTGCCAGTACTGGGGCCAGTGGAGAGCTGGTTGGTTACACTAACCGTGGCTCCTTGACCACCAGCTTGACTGCTTGCGAGTCCAGGTGCCTGAAAGGTCTGTCCCGCAGCATTCTGAACTTTGCTAAATTTAGCAGTAGTCGGAGGACTTGGGCTACCTGACCTTTTGACATCCATCTACCCCGCTTGCTGACTGTAATTATACATCACCAAGCGATTGGCAGTCTTAAAAATATCAGAAGCAGTGGCACTCTGATATTCCTGTAACAGCATGATGTTTGGGAACACTTTGGCTGAGACTGATCGTTTACCATTCTGCTCAGCCGTAGGCAGCGCATAGTCAAGCATAAGGAATATCATTAAACACAAATATCTGACCCCTGCAAATACGACACTGGCTCAATATTCCATGAGCCATTCAAGAACAATTTCAGGAATGATCCTATGCCATAGTGGCTCTGGAATATTTTGAGAGTCATATAAAAATCCTCCTTGGACATCAAACTGTGGCTGATACAGTTTGTGTATAGTCCTCACCACTTTATTGACCATCAGCCAAATCTTCGGATCTTCAAACTGCTCATCCCAGAAATAATTAGCCAATTCTGGTGTAGCAAAAGAAATTGGACCTCTGGCGCTACTTTTATCCTTGGTAACTTGCCAAAAATCCAACAATACATCCCAGAATAATTCCACCATCATTTCTGGTGTTTGTTGATTTGTGTCAACAGTAGCCAGAGTTAATGGCTTTATTTTCCCAGGTGTAAAGATTTGAACTTTTTGTCCTTCAACCTGTGGCTTGCTAGGAGCTCCCTGCATTTTAGGCTGATGCCGTCCAGAAGCAGAGGTGTCCATAGCCTGCGACACAAATTGCGTGGACTGACTCGTAGCTGTAGATAAAATATCTGTAGTGGCAGTCTGGGACATAGGAGTAGTTGAAGATACCGTGGTCACAGATACCATTGCTGAAACTGGAGTAGAAGTTTTAGCAGGTTTTAGCTGCCTAACCTTTGCAGGCTGCACAATTGTCTTTTCTACCTTCTTCTTCTCCTAACGGGCTTTTGTTTCCCATTTCTTTTACAACTTAACGAAAATTTGCCTATTATTTAATCCTTCTTCTTTCATATTTTTTATAGCCTCAGAAGTATAGTATCCGGGAACACCTTCTGCATCTCAAGTCAAGGCCAAAATTTGAATTTCCTTATCTTCTTCAGCCAGCCGGGGGGCAGACTCTTGTGGTGTTTCCATCACAGTATGGATAGGTGTCCCAGCTGTATGATCTTTCTCCTTCTTTTTCACACTTTCAGCATACATGCATTGACTAATGTAAGCTTGGTCATACACGTTCTGCTCATCCTGGGCAATCAGAATTTCTTTCGATTGAGCCTGACTTTCTATGCTGGACAGGTACTGACTTGCATCCACAGTAGATGCTTGTATCCCTTGTGGCGTAGGTAAGCCCGACCACAGTGGCAACATTTCTGTCTGCAGTTGAATCACAACTTGTGGTTGCAGTTGCAGCTGCATGACAGAAGATGCTGTCATCGCTAATTTGGCTACCTCCAGGTCGGCCATTGAAATATACAATAATGCATCTTCTTCGTCGACCTGTTTGCAGCTTTCCACTCCCAGGAGCATGGAATCTACCTCTTCCTCACTCTCTAATTCTGTGATGTCCTATTCCACTTGACTTGACCAAACTGTTGGTTCATCATCAGGGTCAAGTATATCAGATTTCAACCTGAAATCAGATTGTTTGGTTTCATCACCATACATATAGGTATCCATAGATAATTCCGTTGGCAGAGGCCTCCTGTGAATACATTTTTCAGGAAATTCATATGTATACATTGGGTAATCCGCAGTTATACATCTGATTTGATCCATTTGCAAAGTAGTCCTGTCTGGTGCCAGGCCATATCCCAGTGACGGGGTTTTGGCTCTGAATTCCGCATAGTAGAACATTATATAGAAAAATCAGTTGGCCCAATAATTCCTATTATGAGTTATATTGTCCTTTGCTTTTTCTGTTGAAATTGGAGATCCTATTTTGTCAGGCAAGCGTAACCTAATAGGCATAAAACCAAACCTGTTTTGCCAGGTCATAACCGGTTAGCCTTTTACAGCACGTTCAGGTTCCATTGGCAGTAAGGAAGCTACTATGCTGAAATTCTGCAGAACCCTGTGATCAGTCTTCCATGCCATCTTTTTTATCAATTCTGCGTCCTCCTTGAGTAGGATTTGATTCAATAATTCCCTCAGTATGTAATCATACTCCGCAAGACTATGAGGCTGGAAAACAAAGAATGGTAGAGGAATCAAGTTGCATGCCTTCTCCAATGCAGAAAACTTTGTTGAATCCATAACATGCTCATAATTCCTCAATTCCGCCATCCAATGATCTCTGTCATACTTAGCCATACTGGTATCGATTTCCACTGGTTCGTAGCAGTCTGTTCCAAGTTGAAATGATTGCAGCTGCTTCTACCAGTCCTGTTGAGGAGTCATGTTCATGACAAAACCTGCCGTGATATACCATACGACATTTACTGGATCCATTAATTTAAAGAATGAAACCCCCTGCAACATTTCTGTATGCAGTCGATTAATCACCACGTTGGTCCTGTTGACTTGTTGGTCCATTGTGTCCATGTCCTCCAGATCACTTAAATCCTCCCACTGATTTAATTTGTTTTTGCTTCGACCAGCTTTCAGCACTTTGGGATAAACCCCAGACAGTAAAGTGTGGTCCATAGCTTTAGCAGGATTTTTAATATCTACAGGACCCTAATACGCCGGCAAGTCAGCTTGAAATAGTGTAGCCCACCTGGCCATCACTTCTTGCCCCATCATGTGGTATACCTTGAATAACTGCCTTTTTAGGATGTCTTTCTCTTCTATGAAGTTTCAATACTCAAGCCCCATTAGGTCTTGAGAATAGACCATATAAAAGTGGAAAGCCATGGTTTTCACTTGGGCTGGGGACAAAATATCATGGAGATACGTTGCCGTAACTTCACTCAATTTGTTACAGAACCTGTAGTGAAAGAACCCCAAAAATACGGCAATTGAGTAATAGGCATCCAAGCCAGCCTACACAATTTCAGCATCCTGAATCTTGGAAGCCAAGAACTTTTCTCAAACTTTTTTGTCACCGAAGTCCCATTGGCATTTGTCGACATCAGCTAAGTAAAATTGGGTGAAAAGTCCTTTTAGTTCAAGGTTTTCAGGACATGGACCCAAATCATAAGCATGATTGGCCATGAGCAAATCTCACAGTCCTGGTATTTTCAAAATCCTTGGAGTATACGGGCTTGTATGATTTTCGTCTTATCATGAGCCCAGGCCCCTGACCCCGATCTATAGATGTTCAAAATCACAACTAGATCAACCACAACTTTGAAACTGACCAAGAAATGATCCACCGATGAAAGGAATGAAATCAAGAGATCCCATTTCTGCGGCTTAAATGTTATAAGGTCGATAACATAGCTGGAACCATCTATATGCGCATATGACACCAGCCTCGCAAACTCTTTCCCTTCCAGATTTTGAATCGCTACTTTATAAGGTATTACACATACGTCTGCCTTTTTGACCTTTTCCACATCAAAACTGACAATGCCTAACCCCCAAAACTGGCTTGTGGCCAATTGTTTCAGGATTAGCTTGATGTTGCTGCTGTGGACCTGTTCCAGCTCCATTGGTCCTCGGGGCCAATATCCCATTGTGCCGGCAAACCATTGTTTGATTTTGCCAACATGAACCAGACGTTTGATGTTGTAATCTAAAAGTCAAAAAATATTTGCCCCTTGACCCTTTGAAAATTACTCATTAGGCCACCAACACCAATTAAATAACCTAATTTGACTGGCACCAAATTAGGAAAAAGATTTAGCTTGGGGAAGAATAAATTAACTAGATAGGTTAGGTGTCAAAGTCATAAAGTAAGCAGGCCCAGTGGTTAACGCAAATGCTACACTAATTTTTCAGGAACCTCACATTGCACCACCTCTTGCTTCTCGACATCGGCCGTTGTCAGTTCACCACTTACCCTAGCGATAACTTCACCCCTCGGTACAAAATTTAATAATGAATAAATAACCAATTAAGGTTTTAATTAATCAAGAAATAAATTTAGTAAACCAGGGGCTTTAATAAATACCAAAAATAAATGCTTCCAAATTGGATCCAAGGTGAAAACCTTTAGATTTTGGCTTTTTAGGGCCGTAAATCCATTAGGTTTTTTCTTTCCACCTATCCTTACATTTTAGAAACTTTTCTCCCAAATCCTTTTCCCCTTGGTTGGCCCATTCAGAAAATTGAGGGTGAAGAAAGCATTCCTAAGACACCTAAATGGACTTACCGACAACCACTTACCAAGAAATAATTAAATAAGAAACTTACTGTTGGTCAAAAAATATCGGTTATTTTGGCAGCCTTGCAGTTGGCCCGCCTTCATGTGATCAGCCTGCGTGCAATAATTTCACACAAATGGTGCCATGCCTTATTTCGACATTTTGAAAATACAATAAAAATCTTTTGGAACTTTTTTGGCATTGTATTCTATAAAGTAAGCAAAATGTTAAAGAACATGTATTGTTACTTCAATATAAATACAATATACGAAATTACCAAAAATTTTTTTTTGAGTCCTTGGGCTGGATGAAAATTTTGTTCAGAAAAATTTGTGCCACCTAGAGCACAAGGAAAACACAACTTTTGGAAATGAGAATGAAAATTGGTTGTAAACCTCCCCAAAATTTAAAACCTCCCCAAAATGTAGCATCGGGTGTACAAATTAACAATATTAATCTGATAATTTGACCCTTCGCTACACAAATTTAAAAAAGGTATTGAATGAATATAAATCAGTTAAATAACACAAAAAATAAAAACTTTTTTCACATAAAATACACATACACAGCATTTTCCGCTAAAAATTTTTAAACACTAAAATAAGGACCAGATGATATTTGGTCTCCCTGAGGTTTCCAGTTACAGTAACTGGAGTATCCCGGAAGACCTGCGACTTTTTGTGTCCAGACCATCTGGTACCTTTGTATCGAAAGTGCTTTAGCCTACTTGCCGATACAACCTGCTTTTTAAGTGGGTTGTTCCAATGCCCTATTGTGAGCACATTCTCCTTCTATCTTTTATCATCCATGATGATATATGGTCCCTGCCAAGGTAACCCCAGTTTTTTCTGTCTGCCATCTTTCAACACAACCCAGTCTTGGTTTTTAAAACCAGAAGACTTAATTTTGTTATTGAAGTATTTCTTTCTGTCTTTAGCCACTTTTTGTATGTTTTTGGCGATATTTTCATATAAATTTGTAAGATGGGTAGCCAAAACATACTTGTAAGCCTCATAGTCATTTGGCATGACTATTCTAAGGGCAGCAGAAAAATTGATATCAAAACTAGCTTCATGCCCTTGCAGCAGTGAGAATGGCAAACATTTCCATGCTGCATGGGGTGTCCCATTATATGCAAATACCACTGCACTGTCATCTTTAGTCTTCTGATAAAGTACTGCTCCCAGTGCGGTTCCACTGGCATCTGTTTGGAGAACGAACTCTGCAGTTCCATCCAAAACAGGATACCGTAGAAATGGCACTGAGGTGAGTGCTATCCTCAGTTCTTCAAACACTTGGCGATGTTCCTCTGTAGCTCAGAATTTCTTCTTTCCTGTAGCTGTAAGCTTATACAACGGTTCAGTGAGGTTTGCAAGGTTTGGGATAAATTTCTCACACCATTGCAGTATCCCCAAAAACTGTAACATTCGCTTCACACTATTGGGAAATTCGAATTCCGTAATAGCCTTCACTTTTTACAGATCTATAGAGATTCAATTTTGGTCCAGTATGTGTTTGAGAAAATGAACACTTTTTGGAAGAAATTCACACTTCTCCAGTTTAAGTGTTAGCTTTGCTTTCTGAAGAGCTTGTAAGACCAACTCTAAATTCTCCAAATGTTCCTCAAAAGTCTTGGAGAATACAATGATATCATCAATATAAACCAAGCAGATTTTCCAGACTGGACCATGCAAAACTCTCTCCATCATTCTCTAAAATTTCCCAGGTGCATTTTTAAGTCTGAAATGCATAACTTTAAACTGATATAGGCCTTCCTGACATATAAATGCCGTTTCCTTCTTGCTACTCTCCTCAAGTGGGACCTGCCAATATCTGGACTTTAGATCCAAAGGGGTATAAAATTTGGCATTACCTAGACAATCCAAATAATCATCCATTCTAGGTATAGGATACCTATCATCCTTACTAACTTCATTTATACCTCTGACATCCACAACTGGTCTCGTGGTACAGTCCTTTTTGCCAACTAGGAAACATAGAGCAGCCCACAATGACCAGCTGGGTTCAATAACTCCTTTATCCAACATGTCCCGGACTTGAGCTCTAATCCCTGATCTTTGCTTAATGGGAGCTCTGTAATAATGTTTTGCCACTGGCATTGCATTACCAGTATCAATTTTGCACGTAAGATATGGTGTTGTAGTTAAGGGATCATTGGGTAAGCTGAAAACATCTCTGTATTTAAACAATTTGCTACAGCTTTTTCCTTTAATTCCTCAGCGATATCAGCCTTGGAGATCATTTTATATAGCCCTTCCCTAAATGCCAATGCATCATGCACAGACATTCTGGGAGTGGCATTAAAATTATCGTCAACACTAAATATCCCACAACTCGTACTTTGTAATTCTGATACTCCTGAATTTTCTTGTAATATTGAGTCACAGTAGCCTACAACCTGATTGGGTTGCAATTGGCATCCCGAACCTGTATTATTCAAAATCATCAGAACAAAGTCTTCTTGTTTACCATCGACCAGTGTGCTATCAACTCTAAATTTCTTTTCACCTTTATTTTCTTCTATGACCAAACAATTCAGATCCATTTTAGAAGATTGTTCCCATAATCTTGCCCAACTAAGCACATCAGTTCTATGTGGTATGTATACTTTCATACACGACACCACTGGAACCACAATATTTAATTGGCATATCCTGGGGTATTGATCATCTTCAGGAATTGAATGTACTATAGGTGCTTCCTTTATACAATCAATAGCTTGTATATGACTTGCGTGATCTTTAGGTACAACACTTATAGCTTTCTCAACTCCATTAAGCTTCATGATACCCTTACCAAAATCTATCATCTCTCCAACATTTGGATGTGCTAAAAAATCCATTCCAATTATAAGATTTTCCTCACCATTTGAAATAATTATGGCCTTCACCAAGAAAACTCCAAGTTCACAATGCATTTTAAATTGAATGTAACCATGTGCATGTACAACTGCCCCATCAGCAACAGCGACTTTTAGTATCTCAGGGTATCCAGTATATTCTTCATCAAAAGCTTCCTTAAGAAAACATAATGACATCACTGAATACTGAGCACCAGTATCCACTAAAACCTTGGTGTAAGTATTACATACGGTCACATTAATGTGAAATGGGAGAGTTTGAGGAAACTTATAAAACCTTAATTATTCCTCCTGATTTGGAATTATCCCATGCTTGAACACCTTTGCAACCTTCCAATAATCTTCCTTCATCATGGCACACTTCAAAACTCCAGGCCCTTTCATCTCACTAAAACCTTGGCTTGTAGTAGCAATGCTATTAACACTTCCAGCAGATCCCAACTCTGTCTGACTCGACGTGGATGGTTGTCTACTCGAAACTGCTTGAACACTTGGGCTAGGGTTACTGATTTGAACCTGACCTTCCTGGGGAGCTGTGATCATCAGCTGTTGGCTAGGTGCTGGCCGTTGTGGTGCCATATAGAGTTGCTCATTCTGCAATTTATTCTGGTAATCAATGAATTGTTGATAAGTATCATAATTCACATTATCACCATAATAACCTACGGCATGAGCTCCTCTACTGCTACCGCCAACATATCCTCTTCTGAAGCCTCGAAACTGTTGCCTGAAACCTCTGCTTACACCATATCGATTCTCCCAATTACGTCCTTGTGCATTTTTCCATTGAAGGGTTTTACATTTGGACATGTCATGATAGTTATTTCTATCATATGGACAATATGGTTTCATGAACTCTTTTACACCAGGTTTTTGGGGTTTGCCCTTATTAACTTTGGCAGAAATTTCATTCAATTTGGCATCAGTCTTTTGGCTTATCTCCTGATAACATTGAGCCAACTTTGCAATCTCCTGTGATAATTTTGCTAGAACAGAATCACTACTAGGTTCTTCAGGCTCTTTTCCCTTTGGGGAGTAGTAGCCATATGAGTCCCTTGTGAGTTCTTCTCCTCTACAGAAGTATCAGAATCCTTCTTTTCTGACGCTAGGATTGGGGTTTGCTTCTCTCTCCTCGCTTGCTGTCCCATAGCTTTATTTTGAAACTGCCTTTGTGGCACATTGCAAAATTTATTTCTACGGACATAACTTCAGCTTGCCCTTCACCCATGGTCACTTCATTTATCACAATTGGAGATTCCACAGTTCCTCTCAAGCAGCTGTATTGGGCTTATCTATCTTGTGCACATCTTCTACCGGATCATGCGATGTTTCATACTTCTCTCTTTGATCCAGCAGTTCCATCTGATACTCCTCAGATGCTTTGTACAAAAAAGTATCAATGATGAAGCAATCTCTGAACTTTTCAGTCTTATTAGGATATAATCTGTCTACTAGCACACTAATTCTCAGAGGAATTTCACTGGAGGTTCATCAAACTCCTGCTTTATGTTCATCAGTTCCCTTGTTTGCATACCGACATTAATCTGGTGCTTGCACTTTGAGTAACTTTCTTTGGGCTTTTTCATAACTCTTGAACCTTTTGGCAGTAGCTTTCAGTACTCCCTTAGAATGTGCTCGTAAGGCAGCCAGCTTAATTTTATCGGTAGTCTCTGTTGTAAACTCTGCTTCTAAATCATTTAGGAAACTGAGAACTTGTGTTTCAGTTATGTCATCTAGGAGTAACTTTGGCTTTACAGCCTTCACTATATCTGACACAGTAGGCTCCAATCCATCCACTGAGGAGTCATCAGAATCTAATGGATTTCCTCATGTGGACTTCTTGGATCATTTGTGCTTCAACATAGTGTGTTTGCTTTCCCGATGACTGCATGCTGCTTCCTCATCAGCCCCTTGGAAAAATTGTGCAACTATATCACTTGCTTGTTCCTGAGCAAGCGTTTTAGTTGCCCCTTTTTCCGTAGAAACCTTTGATTTCACAGTAGGTTTGACTGTGAACTTTTGCTCTGACTCATCCATGTCCATCTGCTGTAACATTTGGTCATTGGCAATACAGGTTGCAGATGTCATTGGCAAAGTTCCACTTATACTCTGATTTTGCAATGGTCTGTCTGTAGTCCTACTCACTCAGATATCCTTTTCTCTTTGATCCAAAATGAACTTTTCCAATAGCCCTAGGACTCCAATTATTTTATCCGCCATTTTATCAATTTTGACATTTAGCCATCCGATTTTGTGATCTTTTTGGCTCATTTTGAATTGTAATTCATCCAATGGATCGTGATGGTAATCATCCCAAATCATTTCAAAATGATCCTTAATATATTTTCCATGATACGTATGGAATCGTTGTCAAGGTCATTGCAAATTTTCTTCTTTCATTTGATCAATAAATGGATCAATTTGATCCTCGGCCAATTTCTGCCTTTTATCAATAGGTGCATTAATTTGAGTGTCTCTATCTTTGGCAGTTAATAGTTCCTTCGCTGCGACCATATTATTAATATTATTATTATTATTAGCCTTTATAGGTGCTGCAGAATTGGGTGCATTTAGTGGGTCCATTTTTACCTCAACCCTCTAGCTTAAGGCACTTGAATTTGAGCCCTTCGGCTTGCTCATAGTATTAGATACTACAGGCTGTGGGAAAGATTTGTCCGACTCATCATGCCTTATACCAGATGGAGTCCTCCGTAAAGTTGTACAAGAGGCTAAGTCCTCAGTATTTCTGGACATCTTGAGTCCTAGATCTTTGTAAAAACCTTTTGATTTTGTAGCACCTCTGGTGACTCTATGCTCTTCTGTATTGCAAGTGTCAGAAGCCACCACTCGTTATGTTTACTTCTCTGCTTAGGTCCAAAGATGTCAGCAGTATAACTCGAGATACTACCCGCTTGTATCCAACTGACTACTGTAGGTGACTAGAAGGAGCTTCATATTAGCAATCAGCTTAGTACAGTGCAACAGTTCGTAAGCAGAAATAAACACAACTTTCAGCCACCAATCAGTAACTGGAAACTCTAACTTTTGAAATCAAAGGGCAATCAGGGTCTCCCCAGATGCTTCCTAAAGGTTTACACAAATATAAAGAACTCACTATAACGACATCCAGCAAGGCTGGGGCTTCCTTGGTAATGGGTCCCATGTAAATATGCTCCCCCCTCCGCAAAATGTGCAAGTAAATAATAATAAACAATAATAATAATAATATAAAAATATTATGTAAATAAGTGTGGTGGGCTGTCTGCGTTCTGATTTACTCGGCGAAACAGCACAAATATAAACAATTGTGAATGCGACTCGTCCCCAACACAAACAAGGTATAAGAATGATAAACATCCTTTTTCTTGGTCGAATTGTGACTTTGTGGCTTCACCAATTTTGCATAGATGTAGGATTACTGCTACCATAAGTACATCCCCAACATTGGGGGTCATTACAACGGTGTATAGCTGTTATGGTCCATGACCCGACAATTGAGCGCCGGACAATTGAGCGCCGACAATTGAGCCCCGACAACTGAGGGCCAGACAACTGAGCGCCGTGACAACTGAGCGCCGAGACAACTGAGCGCCGAGACAACTGAGTGCCAGACAACTGAACGCCAGACAACTGAGCGCTGTGACAACTGAGTGCCGAGACAACTGAGCGCCGAGACAACTGAGCGCCAGACAACTGAACGCCAGACAACTGAGCGCCGACAACTGAGCACCGTGGCTTAGGCTTAGGCTTAGGCTTAGGCTTAGGCTTAGGCTTAGGCTTAGGCTTAGGCTTAGGCTTAGGCTTAGGCTTAGGCTTATGTTTAGGCTTAGGCTTAGGCTTATGTTTAGGCTTATGTTTAGGCTTAGGCTTAGGCTTAGGCTTAGGCTTAGGCTTAGGCTTAGGCTTAGGCTTAGGCTTAGGCTTAGGCTTAGGCTTAGGCCTCAGTAAATGAAAAAAACGCTCAATTATAATGCATTAAATAGTCGGTGCTCAGTTGTCGGCACTCAAATGTCTGATGCTCAGTTGTCGGCGCTCAAATGTCTGGCGCTCAGTTGTCACGGCGCTCAGTTGTCACGGCGCTCAGTTGTCACAGGGCTCAGTTGTCTGGCGCTCAGTTGTCGGCGCTCAATTGTCAGCCCTCAATTGTCCGGCGCTCAGTTGTCAGTTAACCGTTATGGTCACAAGGCTTGAAACTTAGATCCTTTACTTCCTACAGTTCCTATCACTGCAAAAGTGATGCTGATCATTTTCTTACTACAGAAGAAGGAAAGTTTGCCAGTGGAAATTGCAGTACCCATGTTGTTTCCGATCTATAAGAGCTGGTTACACAGGAAAGTATCAGTGATATTAGTCCTACAAATAAATATTTTTGTTGAGGGGAGTTTTGGTAATTCTATGGTACAGCTTTGGATATTAGTAACAACTATTAGGACAGTTGAAAAAGCCTAATACTATGTCTGCTCCGAGTCCTGGCATGGCACTGGATGCAGCTACTCTGGTGCCGGCCAAGGGTAAGGCTTGCCTGGGTTCAGAGTAAGACTACTCGAAAATAATATTTTCAAGAAGGTAGCATAGCAATATCATAGGGCTCACTCTGTGGTTTTACTAAAGAAGCGTTTCAAAAAAAACATACCATAGCCAATTGAGATTAATGAAAAATACTGATAATTTCGGTTTTTTATCAACATCTAATGACCAACAAAAATAGTATAACCTCCTATAACCCCATCAAAAAGAGTGGTACATTTTACTGGCCTGCATTGGCTGAACAAAGACGGCCTTAATCGACAAGGCCCCCCCCAATGGGTGGAGGCCCAAGGGAGGGCTGACATGGAAGCCTGAATTGCCCCATAAAAGCCCATTTTTTCAGAACTTCTAAATTAAACGAATCTAGTACCCAAATCAAGGTGAATCAGCTACTATCAGTCACTAATTATGAAGTCTATTGTTATAAAATGCTTGTGAATTGAAAAATGGTAAAAATTGGTTCTGTCTTCAATATCGCTCACTCAAGGCTTTTACCATAGAACTTTTTTTCTCAAAAATTTGTTGAAGATTTAGTTGAATGGTTTCATAAATCTTCAGTCCTTATGTGACTTGTAGTTTAGTAAAAATCGCAAAAACTCACTTTAAAAAAATGTTAGTAGTGTTTGAAGTGGATTACAATGCACGCATGTATCTACTGTACTGAAGACCTGTTCTATCCTATCTTAAAGCGGATGCTATTACTCATCACCAACTTGAAATTTTCTACCTAGAAATTTAACATAACTTGGGGCATAGATAATTAAAAAATTAACCCTACCTGAAAATCACATATTTGGTGTAACTTGATGCGCAAGGAACAAAAATGATATTCATTTCGTCTGAAAATCAAAACTCGCATAGCTACAGTAAGATGAAACTTGAAAATTTTCGATTTTATCGATTTTTGACACACACTTCTTTTAATTTCTGCACGTTTAGGTATGTCAGACATCCTGTTCTGAAAATTTAGCCAATATTAGGCGAATAAATAAGTCACAATTTACTACAGGATTCATTGGTGTAAAGTGTTTATTAGGAATACAGTGGTGCTTGAACCATCAAATTTTGAGAGCGAAAATGGTCATTTTTTCACAAAATTCACCATATATACTGCTAAAGCTCAGAAGGACCAAAAAATTCACTGTACAATAGATAGCTCACGATGTCTTCTACCTGCTGACAAAAAATTACTGAAATTCATATACTGCTAGATGGTTGCACAACCTGAAGTTTTAACACTGTCTTATACCGTACTACCCCAAATAAACGCACCCCCTCGAAATAATGCACCGGGTGCATCTTTTTTTTAATTTTTCGCGCTCGTTGTTGTTTCTTCAACGTTGAATTTGAATAAAAATTGGAAAATGATGGTGGCGTTCATCGTTATCTTGAATTAACGCACCCCCGAAATTGAGGTTTGGAAGAAAAAATGCACCCCCTCGAATTAACGCACACCTTGAATAGACGCACCCTCCAGCGACCGTTTGAAAAAATAAACGCACTGTGCGTTTATTTGGGGTAGTACGGTAATTTTATTTTCTGGAAGTTCAGACCTCCACTGTGGAACTACTAGAGCTTGGTAAATTTTTAAAATGAGACAGTAATGCAAGTTTTGTACGGTGAATATTAATATAATTTCCAAACTCATAAAAAATAAAATTTGCAAGGCTACAGTATCCCAAAGTTTGGAATTTTCACATTTTTTAGCATTTTTCTGTCTATTTATGTGACTTGAGATATATCGGCCTAGGCATTCAGTAATTTCATTATTGGCTGTGTATTTGATTCAGAATACAATGCTCTATAATGTGGTATGAAAATGTTTTCCAAATCGTGTGTTTTACATTTTTTAAGAAGTTTTAAAATCTCAAAAATCAGATGATAACTATGCTGAAAATGCAGGTCCATGAAAGTGACTATATGTACTGCTAAAGCCAAAAGCACCCAAAATTTCCCTATACAGTGGATATATTATGATGTCTGCTAGTTGCATATAAAAACTTTCCAAAGTTCATGTACTGCTGGGACATTAAATCTGCAAAAAAACTACTATAGTTGATGAATTCTAGTTTTCAATTCTTGATCAATGGAAGCAACTCCGATAAAAAATTTGGAGTTTTGGTCTTTGAGAATAAGAAAGAACTCATGCATGTGAAAAATCATGTCAATGAAGCTCCATGACCTACCTTTTCTTCTATATGAAGACTGATATTTGCAAACTTGTGCCCTGTATCAATGTTTATTACATTCACTGAACAACATATTCTGGACTGGGCTTCATTTAAAGGAATCTGTCTTACAATATTTGATATAACAGCAAATCAAATTTTTTTAAATTATTGTGTCACACTAAATTCTTTTTTTAAAGTGAGTCTGACATCCTACTCCCATCCAAAAATTGCTGTGATAAATGTTATTAACCAAAAGGATAGGCAACTTGCCTCATCTGGCGATTCAAGCATGTGGCAATCAATAAGTGATGGAAGTAAGGGAAGTACACCACCAGCAGAGGATACAGATCAAACGGCAGCATCTTTCAACTTCGAAGACTATATAGAGGATGAAAATACACAATGTGAGAACAGTCGTTTTGATTGTCTAGAAGAAGGATGTGTCAAGTCTTTCCTCCAAACATGGTAACTTACTCGGGCATCTACTTATCAGTAATCATCAACTGATACCACAAAGAGTCAGCTTGAGAGACACTGCTATAAATGCATATAGCAGGAAGCTGCAAGCTGCCTGTTTGATGCCATTACTTCCAGATCTTCAAGAAAAATTACAAGCTTTCTATGCTGAAGATAAGACAAATATTGTAGAAGAAGGATGGGCACTCAAAAGTCAAAGGAGATGTAAAACGCTCACAGTAAAGCAGAAGCAGTTTCTACTGAGCAAATTTGATGAAGAAATTTGTCTCAAACAAAAGTTTGATGCTGAAATGATATCCAGGCTGATGCGCAAAATGGACAGTTTTCCAAGGATGAATTTCTAACAGGCCAGCAAATTGCAAGCTTCTAGTCATGGGAAGAAAGTCCCTGTCATGAAGATGAAGGAACATAGTATTACTATGATCTTACTGAAGCAGACAGTTTGTGTGAAGATGAAGCTGAAGCTATGAATGGCCCAGCACTATATGACCCAAATTTGCAGATGGAAAGTGAACTGATTGCTTTGAAAGCTTGTGATGCTTTGTTTTCCTATTTATGTTCAAACTTCCAATAATTCCCTATCATGTCAACTGGAACATGAAATTTTGAGAAAAGTAAACATTCGTTGATCAAGAATTGAAAATTAAAATTTATCAACTGTAGTAGTTTTTTTGTAGATTTAACGCCCTAGCAGTACACAGACTTTGGAAATTTTTCGTATGCAACTAGCAGACATCGTAATATATTCACTGTATAGGGAAATTTTGGGTGCTTTTGGCTTTAGCAGTACATACAGTCATTTTCGCGGAGAGAAACCTGCATTTTCACAATTTTTACAGTCTGATTTTTGACATTTTAAAACTTCCTAAAAAGCGTAAAATGCACAATTCCGAAAACATTTTCATACCGCCTTATGGATCATTGTATTCTGTATCAAATACACAGTCAATAATAAAAGTACTAAATGCCTAGGCCGATATATCTCAAGTCACGTAAATACACAGAAAAATGATAAAAAATGTGAAAATTAAAAACTTTGAGATACTGTAGCCCTGCGAATTTTATTTTTTTATGAGTTTGGGAATGATATTAATATTCGCCATACGAAACTTGTATAACTGTCTCATTTTTAAAATTTATCAAGCTCTAGTAGTTCCACAGTGGAGGTCGGAACTTCCAGAAGATACTATTGTTAGATAGTGTTCAAACTTCAGGTTGTGCGACCCTCTAGCAGTACATGAATTTCCATTATTTTTTGTCAGCAGGTAAAAGACGTTGTAAGCTATCTATTGTATAGGGAATTTTTTGGTCCTTTTGTGCTTCAGCAGTATATATGGTGATTTTTGTGAAAAAATGACAATTTTCGCTCTCAAAATTTGATGTTTCAAGCACCACTGTATTCCTAATACGCACTTTACACTAAATCGTACAGTAAAATGCGGCCCATCCATTATCCTAATTTTGGATAAATTTTCAGAACACTGTGTCTGACGTACCTAAACTTGCAAAAGTTGAAAGAAATGTATGTCGAAAATCGAAAAATTCGAAAATTTTCAAGTTTCATCTTACTGTAGCTATGTGAATTTCGATTTTCAGACGAAATGAATATCGTTTTTGTTCCTAGCGCATCAAGTTACTCCAAATATGTGATTTCCAGGTAGGGTTAATTTTTTACTAATCGCAACTCTTTGTGTAAGAAGCTGAATTCTCTCAGACATTGTCTCTTAATTGATCCAGTGAAATCATTTTCAATATGAAACTACACAGTTTTATCTGATCAGAGACCAGTGTGAATTACTTTATTTTAGTTCACTGAAACAAAAAAAAATTTAATGCAAGTAACGGAAATATAATGTAGTATTTCCTTCTGATCCCAGATAAATGGATTATAAAATAGGCAATACCTTACTGTAAGTTTTGTTGAAATCATACATTAGCAGCAACGAAAATCTGTCAGAGATCGATTTAGTTTTAACCAAACTTTAATCACTCAAAACCCCGTCGAAAATGGGGATGCACTATTTGAAATAATGTTTTCGGATATAAGTCAATGACCCCTATCGAATGGTATTCAAAGCACTGCACTTTGAAACCGAAAATCAGTTTGAGATCTTTGGGGGTGAGGTCTAACCTCAAACACCCACATCGATGCATGATTGTAACATGCAGTAAGCTTACAGTTCTGCAGCTTCGATTCCGTGAAGTCCCATCAAATTTTCTCCTTTTGCTAAGATGTATAAAAGAATAGACAGTCGGTAATCCATGAATAACGAAACCACGGACGAGGAGGTTGTATTGCATGTACTGAACACTTCCGAATACGTGCTTTGGGTCGTTTTATATGGTTTAGTGGCCTTCTTAGCCGTTTTCGGCAATGGCCTGGTCATTTATATTATATGGAACAATAAGCGACTGCGCAATGTGACCAGTTATTTCATCGTCAATTTGGCGATCGCCGACGCATTGACTGGGTTACTCGCGGTGCCCTTCAAGTTTCAGGTTAGAGTACTCGTATTTACATAGCTTTTTTCGTATTACAAAAATTTGGCAAAAATAGATTATAATTCCCATTTTTTCCATATAAGCCTCAGCAAAGCAAAATGATGTTTATGTAAATAAAAAACCTGCATCGAACGATTGAGTCAATTTCTTCGTCTCACAAGTTAACTGTAGCAACACGAAACATTCGACCGCGCTATTTTTCTCTGATTCTTTTCTCATCTGCGTCTTGCACTTTGCATGGCCATTCTGAATTAATTGAACTATAGATACTGTAAATGATTCTTTTCTCTTGTTGATGTACCAAAAATTGAAAAAATGAACTCTAATCAAGACTTGTCAGACAAAATTTCGCCACTGGTCTACTGACAGAAAACTTTTCCCAATGAAATTTCAACTACGAACAAGTCCATTCGATATTCTACAACAATCGTATGTTACACCAATACTGTTTTCATTCATGAGAAGATTCTATTTACCCTAAAATTTGCATGAAAGATTCACAGTATTGCCACACGATGGTCTCTATAGATAGAACTGATTGAAATCCCTTGCTACTTCGAATCTTGAACTCTCGAAGCTTTACTGAAATTCAAACTGAGAGTTGTCGGAGTTGCATTTAGTCGGTTTTTTTGTTGGCTCACTGTAAAGAAAGACCACTGTTCTTTCGTTCTCATAATAAATTGAAAAGCTAATCAACGTTTCCTTCAGGATAAATCTAAAAATTAACTGTGTAGAATGAGCTTCGACTACAAACCGTGCCTTTTATCCCCTAATTTGCATAAGTTTGCTGCACAGACAAACGTGAATGGAAAACAGAGTATTGACTCGTTAGAGGTTTCGGTAAAGATAATTTCGTTAGAAAGCCGTTGAGAAATGGAAAACTTCGGTCCAGCTAATTAGGTCTTGACAAAATGATGAAAGCAAAAGTACTGCTGTGTCAAGCTGTTTTGTCTCATGTAGTGGATGAAGTCATAGAAGATGAAAGATTAGTGAATATTTCAAGTCCGTTTGTTTATATACTTTTCTCCAAATGAGCCTCGGCGCGTAAAAAGATGTTCGTGCGATTAATAAGCAGCTTGACATTTTTGTCTCGAGTTGTCTTTAGCAGTTAGACGCACAAAACTAGGGAAAAAGATTCCGGCCTACGATGCAGGTTTGTTGTCTGCTCACTGATTTCTACGGATTATTTTGCTTTCCGAGACTCATTTGAAAATGAATAGACTATGTATTGATGTTTAGAAAAGTAAACGTGATCAGTTGAACAACTTGTCGAATATATAAATAGTCATGTCGCAGTTTACACTAGAAGACTTGATATCCTAGGTGGTCGCTGTGGTCCATCGAATGCGTTGTGTTGTCGTATATCATAGGTGGCGCGATAGCGTCAGCCTATAACATACTTGGCCCCCAAATTTCATGTGCCCCCACCACGGTAGGAGCTAGAACCTTCGGGTTTTTTTCATAATTTCAGGCATAGAGGCAAACTATGAGGTGCCTTTTTTCATTTCGCATCTATCTGCAAGTGGTGCTCGGTGGGGCCCCAAAAACATGCAAA
The DNA here is from genome assembly GCA_963922205.1 of Romanomermis culicivorax. Taxonomy (NCBI): domain Eukaryota; kingdom Metazoa; phylum Nematoda; class Enoplea; order Mermithida; family Mermithidae; genus Romanomermis; species Romanomermis culicivorax. The sequence continues at coordinate 1,433,668 of CAWUHX010000026.1, read as the reverse complement.
AAACGCACTTTTTAAGGGTCCCCAGTCCCACCATGCCCCACAATGGGTGTGGCGTATCCAAGCTCCATACTTCAGCCTAAGCCTAAGCATCTTGGGGGTGCAATCTCAAATGCGATTTTTCATTTTTTTAAAATATGGCCTCAATTCAATTATATGGTGGTCCTAAGTACCGGAAAACGAAAAAAATTCCCCAATTTTGTTATATAATACTTACGGCTTCAAAAAAATTATTTTTTGCAGCATAATGTCCTACTAATTATTTGCACTTTTAATTGAACCGGTAGCCTTATTGGTATTTTTGGGCTTCAAAGGTTTTCGACCATTGGGAATTCGATGGACACGGTCACTTTACACGAAAAATTATCCCGGGTGTAAACAAGCGTACTTCTGTGATTTTTCAGTGGAGAGAGTTTTCGACCGCGGGGAATTCAATAGATGTGGTCACCTTACACAAAAAAAAATTATCCCGGGTGTAAACAAGCGTATTGCCGTAATTTTCTTGTGGAGGGGATTTTCGACCACGGGGAATTCAATCAGTGCGATCACTTTACCCAAAGAATTATTCCGAGGGTAAAGTTTTCTTCGGAAAAGGTTTTCGATCACAGGGAATATAATGGATGTGATCACTTTACGCAGAAAATCATATTGAGTAAACAAATGTATTTCTGCGATTTTTGAGGGAAAATGTTTCTGACCACGGAGAATTCAATAAACGCAGTCAGTTTACACGAAAAATTGTTCTTTTGGGTAAACGAAGGTATTTCTGCGATTTTTTGGGTTGAGGTATTCTAGACCATGAGAAATTCAATAGATATGGTCACTTTTCAGCCTGTTTACAACGTTTTTTAAGTACTATGCGGTCTTTTACTTTTATCGAAAGCGAGAAATCGAAGCTTGAGGTTGGTTTTTTATGGTTTTTTTTACGTGAAGATGACCAAATTTAAAACTTCAATGTGCTTCTATGAAGTTTTTCGTGCATGGTTGAGGCCCACTAAAAAGAGGCGAACTAGTTTATTAGCAAATGCCCCGATGGGGCAGAAAAAAAAGAATATACTTGCTTCGATAGTTGCCATGCTAGAAAAATAAGTGGACTGGACTTTTGAGAACTTGGGTCAAAGTTGGAAAAAATTCACTTTCTTCATATTGGATTTTCATTCTTTCTCAAAAAAATTTTCCATGTCAGTAAAAAAGTATATTCTGCAGCTGAGTGCATCAACACACTTTCCAACCAAACATGTGCATCTCCGAAATTTTTAGGAGGTTACAGGGATGGACCTTAGTTTTTTTGGCGTTTTTTGAGACGAAAAATTCAAAAAAGTTGACCAAAAATTTTTTGCATAACAAATTTTCCAGTTTCAAAACCCTGGTGGAAGTTTGTACCCTCATGTCCCCTCTCACACATGTTTGCCTCCAACTGTGCTAAACATTTTTACTAAATTTGGTGTCAACTAAAGGAATCAACTGTGGGAAAGCGGCACATAAAATCCCACTCAGCTTTTTTTATAAAAAGCTACAGCACGAAGTCTTTTAAGAACTTAATCGATTGTGCAAGATACGTTTCATCCACTCATTTTATATACCATATCGTATAGAATTCGCTCGATAAGTTCTACTGATTGCAAGCTATAAACAAATTTATTCTCTTCTATTTAACTATTCAACAAAATAGCATCATTCACAGTTTTTGGATTTAAACTGAAATTGTAGAAAGAGCGCTTTTTGCGTGATTGCAGACGGGAAGCAATTTCACCCATCACTGTCGTTCCCGTCCTGCTTTAAAAAAGGCGTACTGTTACCGTGGGAGTGCCAGTAGAGTCGGGAAGAACCGGGTACAAGATTTGGCGCACACCACTAATATAGGCACGGCTGAGTCTTATTTGCAGATCGGTGCCCAATGGCTGTAATCTAGGCCCAGTTGCACTAAAGGGGTCTGAGCTCGAACTCAAGGTAATCTCGGACAAAAAGGCGAATCGGTTTGATCTCAAGTTCGGTATAATTTGAATGTCATCAGGATTATAACGAGCTCAATGTCGAGATTATCCCCAGCTCGAGCTGTCGGGTTGCACTAACATTTTCGCATAATTTTCTTACCTCTAAAGCAAATAAATATAAAAATTTCTGCGATTCCCAAACTCGAACTTAAACCTCAGTATCAGTTAATCCTGAAGTGAGTATTGTTTGTGCATTGGAAGAGAATAATTCGGACATTGCGATTAGCTCAATCTCAGGATCATCAATTTAATCCCGATGTTGAGGTTATCCTTATGTTGGGTTAGTGCAACCAACCCCAGGTTTGAAAATGACTATATACGCCTCCCTCACTATTCTTCAGCTAGTGTGAGAGGCAGAAGTTTTGAATTGGTCGGGAGTTAGAATGTTATTGCTTTACCATTTCTTTACATTTGAAATCATGTGCATATAATTTTCATATAGAAAAATTTTACTGCAATTGATGCCAGTGGAAGACAAAGTGCACGATGCTGCAGAATATACTTTTTCACAGACATGAAAAATTTTTTTGAGAAAGAATGAAAATCCAATACAAAGAAAGTGGATTTCTTTCAACTTTAACCAAAGTTCTCAAAAATCTAGTCCACTTCTTTTTCTAGCATTCTTCTTTTTTCTGCCCCTTCGAGGCATTTTCTAATAAACTAGTTTAATTTAAATCAGGTGTGAATTTTTTAATCTGTACGCCCAGATTTCAAAAAACTATATTTTAAATTTTAGGCGGCTCTGCTCCAATACTGGCCATTGCCCAGCTTCATGTGCAGTCTTGTGACCTTCATCGAGACCGTCTCATTATCTGTAAGCGTCCTCACTTTGACTGGTACGGCGGTTGACCGCTTCCAGACCGTTGTTCTGGAATCGCGCCACAAAATGACCCCTATTGTTGCTCGTTTGACCGTCGTCGGCATTTGGGTATTCAGCGTCATATTGAGCGTTCCGTACGGTTGGGATCATCGGACGACAATGGTCAACGAATCGGGTTTGATCGACATTCTAATCTGCACGCCCACCCACGGCGACGAAACTTGGTGGAAAGTTTACAACGTTTATTTGACTATTGTACAGTACTTCGTGCCTTTGATTATTATCAATGGTGTCTACACAATCGTGGCCTACAAGGTGTGGCTCACCAAACCAGTAGAGTTGGGCGATTTGAGTAGGGACGAGCGAGTGGTGGCTTTTAGACGCAATAAAAGAAGAGTGAGTCGCAAGCATTTTTGATAAGCAGTTATTTTGACTGTTTAAAAATGAGCTTTTACTGTAGCTACAGTTCATTTTTTAAATGCGTGTAACACATGAAGATGGAAAACGTACCGTTTCACATTTTTATCATTTCCTGTTAACCACACCGTAAATTCGCTGGTATTACGTTACAAAATTTCTATTGATCCTTATCTGTTATCACATCTAGTGCATTCAACTGTAATACAATTATTATCGTAACCCAATCAAATTTATGCACATAATTGCTCTCTGAAATTATAGATTTTTTACTCCATAGCCTGTAACAGCTAGTTTCATATCTCCTCTGTCAACCCTATTTGCAATAAATCTCTGGATAAATATGATAAATAATAATGAGCTCAATCTGTCATAAATCACAAAACTTTTTGTAGCTTAAAAGTTATAAATTCCGGAACAGCGCACGATCAGTTTGTAGGCATATTAGAGACCGTTTCAATCTCAAATATAGGCAAAGTTTGCATTGTTTAGCGATAAAGTGAATTTTAGCAGTGTATGGCCCATGGAAGATGATCAGCATAGTATTACTTCGTCAAGTTGGCAGCTTAACTTTGATTTATTCCAGGTTATCAAGATGCTATTGATAGTTGTCGCTGTTTTCACGTTTTGTTGGCTGCCATACGAAATTTATTTGGTACTAAATGAAGTGCGACCTAATGTCAATGAGTAAGCATGTATCAACGCTTTTTGCTAAATCTCAATAAATATGAAAATTCCATGATTTGAAAAGTTAGATACGCAGTGATTGAGCGAAACAATATTAAACTATTTATTACAAGTGGCTTAAAAATCAAAGGAATCATCAGGGGCCCATTAGTATCACTGAATTATTTTAACTATTGTCAGTTATTTACAAAATGCTTGTAAATTGGAAAATGACAAAAATTAGCAATGTCGTGGAAATCGTGTGCAGTTATCCTTACGGTAGAATTTTTTCTCAAAAAACTTAGGTAAGCTTGCAAATTTTCAGTTCTATACGACATATAGTTCAGTAAAAAATCATAAAAATATAAAATAGTGCATGGCTTCCATTGTTATTATTTACAAGCATTTCAAGAATAACAGACTAAACCAACATTTATACAACAGGACCAAAGGGAAGGACAGTGTCTTCCCTCGGGCTTAGCTTCCTAAGTTACTCTGTCTCCGTTATACTACATTGAAAATAATTCTGACAGAATTTAGAGTTTAATTTAGCCTGTTAAATAACATTACATAACCTCAGACGTACTATGTGTTGAAAATTATATGTTATTAAGAAGTGATAGTCAATAAATTCACTCACTTCTGCAATGGTGGTTCTTGGCCTTTACATCATTCATGAACATATGACCGATAAAGGTTGTACTTTGAAAGGTTATTATGTTATTCATTTTCGGAACATCCCGTACTTAGCGCCCACTTGTTCATGATGCTTTGCTTCCTTTTCAGCTATTATTACATTAACGTGATATTCTTTTGTTGTCATTGGTTGGCCATGTCTAACAGTTGCCTTAATCCTATCATTTACGGCGTCTATAATGTAAGTGTACCGCAACATAATCTGGTTTGAACAGAGAATCTCGAGGATGCTTCTTCATCCGATTTATGTGCCGGACTATAACCTGGCCCATGGAAAGATGTAAATTTGTAAATGCTTCAGTCTTTCCATCTGTATGAAAAATTTGTGATCGCAAATTATCCAGTGAAATTTTTGGAAGCCGGAGTTAATGACATACTATAACCCATTTAGTTTGGAATAGTAGATGCTTCGACAACAGAAGAAGCAAGCTCAATTTGACACGTGATTTTTACAGGGTGAAAAAATTTACACCGTAGAAAACATATACATTTGTTGATTTCAATGAAGAGGTTAAAATAAGGAACAAATCACGCCGATCCATTTTGCTTCGGATAGAGCTGTATCAACACATATATGCATTTAATCAGATTATCGGAGTAAATTTTCAATCAATCCGTTTGTCACTGATGGGGGCAAAAATACACTTACTACTTCTCCGAATTGAACTTTCGGTTCACTGCATCTGTCGTTTCAAAATAAATAGACTATAGTTTGTTTGTCCACAAATGCTTCTAAAAATGAAACTGGATTTAATTTCATAGTATCAAAATTTTCTTCCAAAATTACACATCATACAGGGCCTGCGAGATAAGTCGACTATAGTTCATTTACTCTAAAATGATAGCCGCAGCGACAACCAAAAAAGTAGTTTCAATTTGATGCACAACTTTCATGGAGTGTGGAACTTTGCACTGTAAAAACGCTAACTTTCTTCATGACAATGGGTAAACCAAAATCATAGAAATACCACGATAATTATCCACTTATGATTCAAATAAAACTCCGTTTGACACTGCTGTGTCACTCGAGAAATTATAATCATTCAACAAGGTTAGGGGAAACGATTTTTAGCCGCTCTGTTTTTCGCTCAAGGGACGAGATATTTCCTTCATTCATTACAGTAATAAACTCCATTAGTTCTTTTGCTTGGGAACTTGCCTTCATAGGCCTCGCTGCATCGATCATTTCAAAATAAGCAGATTATAAACCTCGTGTGAAAAATTAAACAGTTTCATGCTTGTGATTTTCGAGACCGTACTTATTTTTGTCATCTTTCAATTCACAAGCATTTTATAGCAAACAGATGATGTTTAACGAAATTTAAAAATCTGATCACCTGTCTCGGGAAGATTGATTTCGGCCCTCGATGTATGTTTATTTTCTGCTCACCGATTCCTACGTATTATTTTGCTTCCGGAGGCTCACTTGACATATAGACAATAAGTTATTGCACTCTACTTTTTTGAGGAGAATCCGAGAAAAAAGTGTGGCTAAGAGAAACGTCTTTCCACGGCTTTGCTGGTCACGCATCGTCCTAAAGACGTCATTCTTAAATCAATCACATTTTTGATACAATATATCCAGGCTCAATATATTTTGGTTGACCAATGACAGAATTTATTGCTGCCTTTGTGTTGTTTACCTGTCTCCGATGGGATCCCTGACTAGCCCTCAGCGCATTACGAGTGTGAAAACGATTCCTATTATCTGTTTTTCTCGAAATTCTGTTGAATAATAAAGCTTGAAAGCAAGTATTATTTGATATTTTTATGATTTTCTGCAAAACCGTGAGCCCACTCAACTGACTCTTTGACTCTTTAACATTTTTTTGGGTAAAAAAATTCTATCGAAAAAGCTCGACAACACTGCTAATTTTTGTCATTTTTTTATTCACAAGCATTTTATTACAATAGGCTGCGCGTTATCTTTTCTCTGATCGAATTTCGAGCTTTGGTTAAAAAAATATATAAATTCATTTTGTAAGGTACATTTGTGCTCAGAAAAGGGCCTTTTCTTTGTAGCTATGTGCAATGACGAAAATTCGGGGAAGGCAAAGATTGAAATTTTTTGGGATTTTGGTTATAAATTTCTGATTCATCTTATAACCCAACAATTTGTTCACCATTCCTATTCTTTTTGAAAAATCTTTTTGAACAGGAAAAATTTCAACGGGAATATCGACGCATCATTTGCCGGATATGTTGCGGTAGGAATAGGCCCAGAACCAAAATTTCAGCCGTGCCAAAATCGTACGAAGAGACCATCGCCATGGGCCAGAATATTGTTCATGACGAAGACGGCGTGGAGAAAACTTACAAGTTCAATAACGGCTATTCGCGCCGGTTGAAAAAGTCAGTTTCTGTTTGGCGCATTGAAAGCTCCAAAAATTGTCAATTTGAATGTTTCTACAATAACGAAATTCCCTAAACATCCGAATCTGGTATCAAAATTTACCTCAATTTCATTTCCCTATTGATTTTTTTGGGTTGTCTTGTATTCTGATGCATCTTGAAATACTTCATCATAACTCGAGAAGAACATACATAAATAAAATAAACCTTGAAAAAATTTAACGATCTCATAATCCAGGTGATCTTCTATAGTCAGTTTTCTTTCAAATGAGCCTTCGCGACGCAAAAACATATTATGCAACTGAAAACTGCATTTTAAGCATACATAAAACGTATCTCGAATGTCTGAGTTATTTATGGGTGGGGTCATCAATTGGCCAAAGTTTAAAGGTGAAGTCATTGAATAAAATAATGTTGAATTTTCGGCCTGAAATGTCCACAGAATAGTTAAAAAATAATTATTATCTAAAAAACCATAAAATTTGTAATTATTTGAAACTTGACATTTTTGAACCCGAAAAGTTAAAGTTTTTCAGCTTTTTTGGTCCAGAAAGATAGGGTCAATATTAGCTAACCCTAATATTGGTAAATCGTGGAGGGTTACCATATGGTTAGTCACATGGAAGACGTTCCCATGATAGCTCAATGGTGCATCCCCCAATTATATTTATAATCGTGAGTCAATGAATTCGAGCGCAGTTTCGAAATCAGCATATAACTCGTAATATCCCATGTCTACTAAATCCAACACATTACTCAAAACTGCGAAATTTTCCGTCTTTCGTGAAACTGTCGTTGTTTGTTGCAGATACAGTAGCCAAGTCAATACCGATACAGCCATAGTAGACATGGTCAACACTTGCCATCAGTACATAGTGGCCGAACTAGGCAAAGATGAAGACGACTATGACGATTCTTTCTGAACTTTACCTTACTAAGAATCGAAATCGAATAACATTGATCAATGAGAGCGGAAAACATAGGTCGCTGGTTGCTTATAGTTCATTTCCAACTTTCCGTATTTTGTAGGGTGAATCAAAGATGAATTAATTGTTTGCTCAAGTGCAGCAAATTGATATTCGATATTTTATGTCCATTTGTACTAAATATAATAGTTGACAATGAAGGAGTCACACAGTGTTTGTTCGGAAAAACGAAAGAATAAAAAATTCCTCATGGCGCAAAATTTTACATCATGAGGTATAGAATTTTTATAGCATGTTTTCTGAAAAGAGAAAAATCATTCCAGAAAATCTGCCGATGAAAAAATTACGTTATACCGCTGATTGCAGGATTGAAAATAGTTCAAACAACGGAAAACGAGAAGGGCCACTTGAAAAAAATTTTTACCACTTGAAAAACTGTTATCTCCGAACAAACAGCTCAACCAATGATCCATCTTGTTGACAGTCAATGAAATTGAAATTATTTATCGTTTCATTTGGTTCTCTTTCGTGTGCAACGATGTAGCATCATTATCCACACAGCATCAACCCAACCTTTTTGTCTTTGCCTTTATCATTACGGATAAGCAAGGTACTGAGACCCCTGGAGTTAATTTTTCTTGAAAGTTCGGCGTTATTGAAAAAATGAAAGCTTTTGATACATAGCACGATAGAAAAAAGTAATAATTCAAAGCTAAACGGAGCGGGTGTTTTCTCCACGCTAATACGTACAACCTACACAAATCTTGTATGTAATGACGAAATTTAAAGACCATTTCGCAAGAAACGGGTCCGTGATTATGGACAACATCGGTGGCGGTCAAATCGGAGGAACGTCGGGCACCAGGCAAAACAGCATTTCCGTGGAAGTTCCAGCAGTAGTGAGTCCTGACCGTGAACGTGTTTTCAGTCCTGACCGATCTTGCCGGAAAGTGAATTTCTTTTCATTTTCTCTTATTCGACTTCATGCCACGATTAAAATACTCAAAAAGATCCTAATCTGATTTCAGTTTCGATTCTGAACTTTAAAGACTGCTTCATGAACCCGCGTTGTCAACCTTTTGTCATTGACACTTTTCCTCCTGCGAGTAAAGGATTATGGACACCAGCTTCTTGCTAATTACTCGACAAAATCATGGTTTTACCTTTACTCCATTTTCTGAATAGGCCACATAGTTACTAGATTCCATATCAGAAAAATATTTGAATGTCACTTATTCATCTGACTGAGTGCTTTCCACAATTTTTTTCATGTGTTCTGACACATTTAAATTTTCATTTGTGCTAAATAATGGAATAACGGTCCAGCTATATCAGTATAAACAACTGGGGTCGGTTTCATCGAAGCGACTTAAGCTCCAGTTGAGCTGCAGCTTAAGCTGCAGCTTAACTCTGTATATTATACCATTGTCGTTAAGCTGCAGCTCAGCTGTAGCTTAACTCGTACACAAAACATGCCGAGAAAGTTAAGATACAGCTGAGCTGCAGCTGAGCTGCACCTTAACGGCGCCTTTTAGACGTTGATATTCCTAAAAAAATTTCTCGAGTTGGACAAAACCACTGAAAAATTTGGAAAAAAATATTCGCCATCCTCTAAGCAGATCCGCCTTTTAGACATTAAAATGGCGGATTCAAAATATCCACCAAAAAAGTGCGGATTCTTCATCCACCGCCCCCATCCGTATCTGCCTCTTAGACCATATCGGCCGTCCGCATCCACATGCGGATTCCGCCGATGGATCATACCCACCTCAAAGATACCATGATGTGAACGACCAAATTGGGATGATTACTGCTTATTTTCAATTGTAATCGAATCGGGATCCAATTGAAACTTCTTGTTGATCGATGTCACTTTTGAAATCGCACTGAATAGCTGGGTATGGTTATACCCTTTTGAAACCGAGTTCTTATGATTGCATCAAATGGAGCTTCCCCTGCATCAAATTTTCTCGCGAGGAATAGTGTTGAGAGTGGCCACAGCAGCCACCTCAATTATGATCTATTACAAATCCAGAGCATCTTTACCATGATGCGCTTGATTAAGCTGATTAGTGTGGGAATGGTAGCCGCGAGGTCCTGAGTTCAAGTGCGAGACTGAGACCTACTTTTTACTAAAGACTCAACGGGAATAGATTACCCATAGGTTAATAATTAATGAATAGGTTAATGCCTAATATATTACCTCAACAATAAGTTCATCATGCCAGCATGATTCACAGTGGTCAATGGGCCCGACAACACACAAAGCTACCGGATGTGCAAGAGGCAGACTTGAATCTACATTATGCTCCCAACACGACGGTGCATCTGGGAATTATTGATTGTCACTGCGGATACGGATGGCGGTGCAGAATCCACTCTTTTTTGACTGATAATTTGGTATAATCGGCGGATGCGGAATCCGCCATTTTCATGTCTAAAAGGCGGATCTTGGCGAAAGGCGGATTTTTTTCCAGATTTCTGAGTGATTTTGTCCAACTAGGGAAATTTTTTGGCGGATATCAACGTCCGAGGCGGATGTGGGAAAAAATGGTGAATCCCATCCGCCATCCGCGTTACGTCTAGATGTGACAGGATTGAGTTTTTAATTTTGTGGTGAGATCATAATTTTTTTAAATATTTTAATAAAAATTTTAAATAAAATTTTGAATTAGATTTTAAATAAAATTTGAATTAAATTCTACATAAAATTTTGAATTAAATTCTAAATAAAAGTTTGAATTAAATTCTAGATGAAATTCTAAATTGAATTTTGAAAAATTAGAAAAATTAAATTTTAAAGTAAACTATAAAAAATCTAAATAAATAAAATAGAACAGAAAAAATTTTATTAAACCAAAAAAATTTAATTGAAAAAATAAATTAAATTGAACTATAAATTGCTCTATAAATCAAATTATGAATATAAAAATGAATGAAATAATCAGTTGAAAATTTAAAAAAATTTAAAATTTAGAAAAATTTCAAAAATTTAGGAAAAATTCAAAAATTAGAAGATTTTAAAATTAAAAAATTTAATTTTGAAAAAATTATATAATTTAAAAAAATTCTAAAATTTAAAAAATTTTAAAATTTAAAAAATTTTAAAATTTTAAAAATTTTAAAATTTAAAAAATATAAATTTCCTCAAAAATCTGATGCATTAAAAACATCATTTCCGAAGGCTTTTTACTTCATTCTGAAGCCTAAATTATAATATCGGCCTTTCTATATCCGCCGATTAGACATCAACATGTCTAAAAGGCGGATATGAGAAGGCGGATATGAGAAGGCGGATATGAATGCTTCAAAATTATTTAAAATGCATACGCGATAAAACGCGATATGAATGCCTCAAAATTATTTAAAATGCATACGCGATAAAACGCTTAGGGTTGCCAGAAGTAGGGGATATAATTTCTAATGGTTTCGGAAAAATTATGAACTTTTGAAATTGTTTCAAATTTTTCAAAATTCTAATTTTTTTCAAATTTGAGATGCATAAAAACTGTTCAGAATGAAATTTTTAGCTCCTCCATGATTCTCAAATAGGAAGAATACAGTTTTGGAAAATTTTTGAAAAAATTCCACATTTTAATTTGGTTTCAAATATAATAGGAAATTTTTGAAGTATTTCAGGATTTTTTAAATTTATCAAATTTCTACACTCCTTAGATCAGTGTAAAAATGCCCAGTAGCAAGCCACAATTTCAGTGATTTTTTCTTCTTGTGACTAGTTTGTTAATCACATTTCAGTAAAATTTACAGAAATTGTTTCCATCAGTCTTCACATGAGTTTTCATGCTCTACAAATCTTGCACTCATTTCGTCATTGAAAAATCTAAAGTGTATTACTCGTGGAAATACCCATAAATGTATGTACAACCCAGTAACTGTAAACTGGACTGTGTAAATATTTTCTTGATAAGAAATAACAGAAACATGGCAGTCAAGCATGCTTGATCAATGAATAATTAATGCGTTGGTCTTAATGAAGCATTAATCTATGAAACGTAAAAAACGATAAATAAGCCATTCAACTAATCCTGTAGTCGCTTCTACATAATGGTAGTGAAAAGTAAGTAGTATTTCACATTTTCAGGATTTGCCGATAAACAGTATGTCATATAGGACTGGAAATTTGTGAGCGTACTGAACAAACCACTCAAAATTTTTCGAGTGGAAAATCTTACTGGAAGAGCTCTATGTAAACTGTTTTGACGACAGTATTGATTTGGGTCAGTTTTCAATTTGGAAGCATTTTATAAAAAACAGACTTGGATGATCTTACTCTGCGAGAGATCTTCATTTTCAGCATCTGACTAACCCAGTCAACATCTAACCCATGATGACAATGTGGACGTTTACTAAATGCATACAAGAAAAACCATAATTTTTGTACCTAAAAGAAGTGAAGATTTGGGTTTCACTAATCACATTTTCTATCCTTTTTTGGTTTTTTCAACCTAAAAAACTACAGAAGCATACAAAAATCATAAACAAATTCCATATCCGCACATCCGCCAAATTTCTTCGCTCTTCAGACATGAAGCGGATGGCGGATGCGGATCTTTATATCAAAATCCGCCTTTTAGGCGTTCATATCCGCCAAAAATAATTTGGAGTTGGGCAAAACCATTGAAAAATTTGGAAAAATATCCGCCATCCGCCAAGCATATTTGCTATCCGCCAGGTGTATCCGCCTTTTAGACTTGTAGAGGGCGGATTCCTTCATTTTCCGCGTCCGCTGATTAGACAGTGCGGATTACGCTATTTTAATCCGCCGATTAGGCAACGGATATGCGGATTCTGCCTCCGCTATCCATATTCGCATCCGTCTTTCAAGTGATATCCACTATCCACATCTGCATGCAGATTTCGCTGATTAGTCTTTTGCTCCGAATCTTTGCTGGAGGATTTAGTCGATAGTGTATGGCAAAGGTCTGGGCGCCATCCAGTGACTTAACAGAAATCTCAAACCGCATTCGTTGTGTGCCACTTAAAAATGAAGATGAGGTTATAGGGTACATGCAACATTATTTTCAACTCTAAAACCCAAGCTGATTTACGGTCGGTTTTTTATAACATGCTTGCAAATTGGGAAATGACAAAAATTGGCACTGTCATCGGAATTGTTTACACATAACCTACAATAAAATTTTTCCCCAAAACATTGTTAAAAGTTAGTTGATGTCCGGCCCACAAGTGTATCATTTTCTGCCACATTATCGACTGTCACACTGTATCGATTGTCCCACCACATGATAACTAGTTTATTAGAAAATGCCCCGATGGGTCAGAAAAAAAGAAGAATATACTTGCTTGGATAGTTGCCAAGCTAGAAGAAGAAGCGGAGTAGATTTTTGAGAACTTGGGTTGAAGTTGGAAAAAATTCACTTTCATTATATTGGATTTTCATTCTTTCTCAAAAAAAATTTTCCAAGTCTGTGAAAAAGTATATTCTGCAGCATCGTGCATTTTGTCCATCCCCTGGCATCAACTACAGTAAAATTTTTCCAGATGAAAATTATAATAGGAACATGACTTCAAATGTAAAGAAATGATAAACCAATAGCATTCTAACTCCCGACCGATTCAAAATTTCTGCCTCTCACACTAGCTGAAAAATACGGTGTGGGAGGCATTTTATAGTCATAATCTCGACATTGAGCTCATTATAGTCCTGATGACATTCAAATTATACCGAACTTGAGATCAAAACGAGTCGTCTTTTTGTTCGAGATTATCTTGAGCTCGAGCTCAGACCCCTTTAGTGCACCTGGGTCTTGATTACTTACGGAGTGAATTCTATACGATATGTTATATAAAATGAGTGAACTAAACATATCTTACACAATCGATTTAGTTGTAAGAAGACTTTGTGCTTTAGCCTTTTCCAAAAAAACTGAGTGGGATTTCATGTGTCACTTTCCCAGAGTTGATTCCTGTTTTATTAACTCTAAATTTACCAAAAAGTTCAACACAGTTAGAAGCACACATGTATGAGGGAGGACATGGGGTGTACAAACTATCCCAAGAATTTCGAAACTGGAAAATTTCTTATGCAAAAGAATTTTGTTGGTCAACTTTTTTTGAATTTTTTGTCTTAAAAGACGCCAAAAAACAAGGTCCCCCCAGCACCCTCCTCAAAATTTCTGAGATGCACATGTTTGGTTTGAAATTCAGCTGCAGAACATATTTTTTCACAGACACGAAAAAACTTTTTTGAGAGAGAATGAAAATTCAATATAATGAAAATGAATTTTTTTCAAATTTAACCCAAGTTTTCAAATATCTATTCCGCTTCTTTTTCTAGCTTGGCAACTATCCAAGCAAGTATATTCTTCGTTTTTCTGCGCCATCGGGACATTTCTTGATAAAGTAGTCCACCTCCTTTTACTGGGCATCAGCCATGCATGAAAAACTTTGTAGAAGCACATTTTTTAAATTTGGTCATCTTCACATCAAAGAAACAATAAAAAACAATCTTGAGACTAGAAATTCTCACTTTCGGTAAAAATAAAAGATGTGTAAACTGCATAGAACTTGAAACAGGTTGTGAACATAGTGTGAAGTGACCATTTCTATTGAATTCCCCATAATCAGAAACACGTCAACTCAAAAAGCCACAGAAATACCTTTGTTTACGCACAGAACAATTTTTTTATGTGAACTGACTGTGTCCAACTGACTGTGTCCCTATGGCCAGAAACCTCTTCCTCCAAAAATCGCAGAAATACATTTGTATGCACTCAATATAATTTTGCGTGTAAAATGATGGCATCATTGAAAATCTCATGGTCAAAACCCCTTCCACAAAAAATCATGAAAATACACTTCTTAACACCTATTCCCCACAGACGAAATCCGCTTCCACCACAAAATCATGAAAATAGGCTAGATTACACCCAATATAATTTTTTGCTCCAAGTGATCACATTCATTAAATTCCCTATGGTCGAAAACCCCTTCCACAAAAATTATCGCAAAAACACGCTTGTTTACACCCGAAATAATTTTTCATGTAAAGTGCCTGCATCTATCAAATTCCTAATGGTCGAGAACCCCTTCCTCCAAAAAGTCACGGGAGTACCCTCATTTAACTTAATGATTTTTTTGTGTAAAATGACCGTGTCCATTGAATTCGCTTCGGTCGAAAAGCCCTTCCACCAGAAAATCCCCAAAATATGCTTGGTTACACCCGGGATAATTTTTTGTGTAAAGCGATCGCATTCATTTCATCATGGTTGAAAACCCCTTCCACCAAAAAATCACAAAAATACACTTGTTTACACCCAGAATAATTTTTCGTGTAAAGTGACTGCATCCATCAAATTCTCAATAGTCGAGAACGCCTTCCTCCAAAAAGTCACGGGAGTGCTTCATTTACATAGATGATTTTTTTATGTAAAGTGACCGCATCCATTGAATTCGCTTCGGTTGAAAACCCTTAAATCAAAAGTCCCAATGTCAGAGGGTCAATTCCTCTGACCTTTGGTCCTCTAATTATTACAGTTTCATTCTCTAGAGTTTTCTTTGTTGTTAAAGTGTTTCCATTTATTATTAAGTAAACAAACCAATAAAACAGTTTGTGTCACACATTTTTGGCCCTAAAACAAATAAATGGTTAGCGCAAAAGTTTTGCATACAACATGCAAGTTGATGTTAGGCATGCCGCCATGCAGTTTCTGATTATTGAAAGATTATCGCGAGTTGTCGTTTGTCTTCCAGTCGGACGTTTTTTACATACGCGGTGGCCAGGAAAGTAGTGTGGGCGTTACTGCCAATTACGGTAATTTGTATTTTCGTTTTGACGTCGCGTTGCTGTTACAGCTGAGAGCCGAACGCCGCCTAAGGATTTACGATGGCCCTTTCGATCAAGAAGTTTAGTGAGTTGTTATTGGAGACCGATAGATCAGTCTCAACTTTCTCTGAGGAGTTTGAGTTTCAGTTTCAGTCCTTTAAAAGGCGAAGCTGCTTAGGCCGTGTGTCCAGATATCCTAAAACCCCTGTGGCTCTGTGCGCAGAGGTGACGAAAGGAATCCGTGAGTCAGGAAGCAGTTAGGGGTTGGTGTTTTCGCATTTGGCATTTTCACACTTGTATTCTATTGACTCTCACTTTTGTATTTCATTGCACTTCTCGTTTTATTAGTAATAAATACCTCTGTACATTCAGTCTCAGCTAGGTAACGTAGGAGCATAATTGGTACCGGGTTAGCATCAGGGGCCATACCAGATTGGATCTCCCAAGAACCGCAGCTAGGTAGCCGAGGGCAAACGAGCACCCAATACAACATTGGTGACTTGTACAGCTACGAAGGTAAATTATAACGAAATTATCGAAATCGAAATTAACCATCCGGAAACAGCTGGGAAGATGACTGAAAGTAAGTTTATCGCAAACCGAATTGGCCAAGGAAGATCATGCCCAACAAATGGCAAACATGGAAGCAACAATTGAACAAGTGGCAAAGAAATTCGCGAACTTACCCAATGATAGCGATAGAAATCAAACTATTGACGCAGATATATATGATTATGTGGATCAGAGGATACAAACGTCCTCAGATTCAGTATCATCGTTTGAAAAAATTAGTATCGCTCCAGAAATGAACGGAGTATCATTCTATAATTCAAGACATATGCCGACAATACCAAAAATTGACGCAAAGATAGACATTGAAGCGAAACCGAGGAACGAAACGGAAAGGATAATGAATGGAAATATACAGGATGTAGCTACTTTAGCCATCCTGGAATCAATGCAAAGAGCCGTCGACAAATCGACTAATGCCGTTAAGGTAGAAAGAACAAAGGCTGCGTTACGAGAACAAGAAATACTGGATCAGCTCATGCGGGAAAGAGTGGAACCCAGATTGTGGGAAGAAAAGTTCCCGGAGCAAGAACAGCATAATTCAAGGAAGATGATGGAAGAAGTTGAGAAGCAAATGCGGGAATTGATGAAGAAGATGGATAAGAAGCCTGATGAAAGAATATCGAATTCTGGGGATATGGATGTACTACTGTATGAATCCGTCAAGGACCATTTAGATAGGAGTTTGGAAAGAAAAGTAAATTGGTTTGAAAACCATTTCGCCCTGGCCCAGGCTCAGAGTGCCCAACATAGAAATATAGAAGATGACATACCAATGACATCATGGAATCCGGGAACAGAACAACCTATAGTAGCAGGCATTCCCCGAAATTGACAGGAGTATGGGGGATATTACGAAGATCCGGAAAAGAGAATCAAGATAATTTTAAATCGCATGAGAAGTAAAGAAATATCCGACAAAATGGAAGCCGCAGAGATACTCAATTTTTTTGCGTGTTTGGAAGGCACATTTAAGCCTGAAGACACAGAAGACTTAAAAATTGAAGTACTCTGGCGTTGCTGCGATTTTGAAACTTCAATGTATGTGGATAAGAATGGCAGCTACGAAGAAGGAAAAGCAAGCGTGATTAGAATGATTGCCCCCAAAATGGACACTCCTGCACTCAGAAGGGAGTTACATGATATGAAAAAACGAAAAGGGGAAACCACAAAAGATTTTTTGTGACGAATAAAGACTTATGTCCATTTATTAAATTACGAAAAAACGGAAAATGAAAGAAATCGAATTGTTATGGAAACATATTTTCACAAAGCTCCGGTGTACGTCCAAACTCGAATGGAGGGTAGGCTTCACGAATTCAAAAATATCGCCTCTTTGGCAGAATTCGTTAATAAGCTGAAAGCGGATACGATGGCTTGGTCCTACAACAACATATGGTCCTACATTCATATACCTCGGAACCGGTTTTGGAAATTTTCTTGCTAGATTTGCATTACTAGATAACCTAAACAGAGGTATTATATTGGGTCTAGATTTTCTAACCCATCCTAGTATACAGGCATCTATTGATTTTGGAAAAGGCCACATACGCCTAGCGAACGTAGAAAGACAAATTATTAGTGAAACACTATTCGAGGATGCGCAAATACCATCGCGGCTGCCAATTCCAACAAATCCGATGGTCTAGGATTATGTACCTCTACAAGAGGAAGTCAAGGACAAAGATCTACCTGAACTGGAAACCAATGACGAACAAGAACAAGTTATGCGAATGATGGAAATGGACCAGGAGACCTTTATATGGACAAAATCCGGGACATATATTCCCCCAAATACCACTTCTTTTGTCCAAGCTGTGGTTTGGCCACAGAAGGATTGGACAAAGGGTCCTATAGTGGTAGAAGAAATGGGGAAGGATACCCTATTCGACGTCGATGCTTCAATTATAGATGCCAAAGACAACAATTTCTGAATTCTACTTATTAATGAAACAAATAAAGGGATAAAGCTGCGTAGCAATGAGCTGATAGCTAAATCCAAAACGAAATTCGTGGGACCAGAATTCGACAAAAAAATCCACCAACTTCAGACAGAACCTCAAATTCAACAGCAGAGTGAACCGGAATTCATCAAAGTCATGATGCAGCTGGTAAAAGAATCAAGTATCGATAGAGAAGGGCAACAGCAACTTATGAATGTCCTACTCAAACATAGGCATGCATTCAGTATCAAAAATGACCCTTTAATGGTGACCCACGAAGCAGAACATAAAATCGATACAGGAAATGCATTGCCGGTTCAAAAGCACTACTGGAGAGCTCCTATAATGCAAAGAGACATCATTCGTGAACATGTAAAAGATATGATGGAAAAAGGTGTCATTGAGCCCTCTAGAAGCCCTTGGGCTGCACTATTGTTTTTAGTGGGCAAGAAAGATGGCACGTGGAGACCAGTAGTCGATTATAGGGGAATTAATCAAGTAACGAAAGACGATAAATTTCTGATACCATGAATTGACGACTATTTAGATGCGTTAGGAGGTGCACGATATTTTTCGACTTTGGATTTAAAGTCCGGGTACTGGCAGGTGCCAATGCACTCCGAATCAAAGGAAAAGACAGCATTTATATGCCAAGACGGTCTTTTGCAGTTCAAAGTGATGCCATTCGGTTCAAAAAATGCTCCCGCAGAATTTCAGCGTCTCATGGAACGAATTCTGTATCCATATGTATCGAAAATATGTTTAGTATGTATCGACGATGTGATAATTTTCTCAAAAACCGTAGAGGAGCATTTAGAAAATATAGAGACCATTTTTCGATGTCTGACAAACGCGAATCTTACATTGAAACCTGACAAATGTTCCTTTATGCCAGCCAGTGTAAAATTTTTAGGCCACATATTGGACAAAAACGGAATGTCAGTCGATCCACAAAAAATAGAGGCAGTCAAAAATTTTGAAGTACCTAAATCCATCAAGCAGCTACAGAAGTTCTTGGGATTAGTACAATGGTCTAAACATTTCATCCATAATTTAGCTTTCATCACCCAACCTCTATTTAAAGCCCTTGTAAAGAAAAATAGGAAGGAGAAACTTGAACTTTCAGAAGAACAGCTAATAGCTTTTGAAGGTGTAAAAAACGCCCTAATGAGGGCACCCTTCCTTCGATATCCGGTATTCGATGGATCAGTGACATTCGTAATTCAAACTGATGCTTCAGGAACAGCGGTTAGTGCGATTTTGTACCAAGAAACACAAAATGACCACTGGATGATAGCTTATTCGAGTAGAGTTTTAAACGACGCGGAAACAAGATATTCAACAACGGAAAGGGAATGTCTAGCCGTAGTCTATGGGTTCAAGCAATATCGACATTATGTGATGGCGTTTAGGGTCACAATTAGAACAGACCATAAACCACTTACGTGGCTCTCCGCAGAAAAACAACAGAATCAAAGATTGTTGAAATGGGCCTTATATCTTGGACAATTTAACTACACATTCGAATATGTGGCCGGGCGTGAAAATGCTTTTGCAGATTTTTTATCAAGATTGGAAGAGAAAGAAAAGATCCAAAGCAAAAAGCAGGAAAGTAACGAAGAAATAGAGGATAAAAAATTGAATGCGGAAGCCGAATGCATGGCAGTAACGCGAGCCATGACGAAACAAATGCTTGAACCTGAGACGCAGGAGACATTTATTGATCCTCCACCGCTGACTCAGCAGGAAATAGATCAAACGCCAGAGGAAGCAAAAAAGGAATCAGAATTATTTTCTCTAGACTTGATTAGGAAACAACAACGATTGGACTCAAAATTGGTGGATATTTTAAAAAATATTGGCGAAAATAGTTCGAAGAAATACTTCAACAGTTTTCACTTAGAAAATGAAGTATTATACCGAGAAAATATTCACGGAAAAAGCCAATTAGTAATTCCCTGGAAACTTAGACACCTCGTTTTACATCAATATCACAGCGATACCCTAATGGGGCATCAGGGAATAGACAGAATTATCGCCGCAATCGGAAACAAATTTTGGTGGTCGAACATGGAGGAGGATATTATCAAGTGGATAAAATCTTGCATCATATGCCAATTGTGCCGCCCCATATCAAACCCGATTCAACCTCTTAATCCTATACCCATATCTTACCCCTGGGAAATAGTAGCTACAGATGTGGTCAGCATTTCACCTCTACGGGAAAAAAGACCATATGTCATTGTATTTACGGATTATTTTACGAAATGGGTCGAAGCCAAATGTATCCCGGACCAGAAAGCTGACACCATAGTGCAAGCATTTATGGAAAGAGTCCTCTACACCCACGGGACACCCAAACATCTGCTGAGTGATCAGGGCTCAGCATATATGTCTCAATTAATGAGGGAAGTTTGTGATCTTTTGAAAATAAAGAAGATAAATACGACACCATACCACCCCCAATGCAATGGTATGGTGGAAAGATTTAATTGAACCCTAATTGAACAAAGTAGGAGGGTGGCGATAACCGATTCAGGTGATTGGCCTCATTATCTGGAGCAAATTTTATTTGCTTATCGGGTTACACCACATAAAACCACAAAGAATTCTCCACACAGCTTGTTGTACGGCCATGAGGCGAGATTCCAATTAGATAACGAGATTGCACGGCCGATAATTATACAAAACAATTACGACACTTATAAATACATGTTAATGGAACATCTCCTTAACACGCACAAATGTATAAACAAAAATCACAAAAAAGCAGCGGCCAAACAAAAATTACAGTATGACAAGAAGGCTCGTGAGAACACATACCAAATTGGTGAACTTGTGCTCTACCAAAAAAGAATCATAAAAGGGAAAGCCGACACAACAAATGACAGCCCCTACCAAGTAATAGAGACACAAAATTTGGATAAAAATGTCATTAAAATAGGCGGCGCTGGAAAACTAGATTCGCGAGTACAGATAGTTTCCATTAATCGCATAATGCCTTTTGTTACGCGGACACCCAATTTTTACTGTAGCTCATAATTTATTTTTATCGTTTTATTTGTGCGTTGTTTTCGAATTTTGTTTTATGTCCCTTTCTTAATGTCCTATGTATTGTATTTTTTCCATTTTTTCCCTTTTTCCTTCAAATTTTTTAATCGTTCTGACTTATTTTTGGCGATTTTATGGCAGTTTTAGGCACATATCTGAAGGCGAGGTGCCGGAAAAATTTATTTAATGGGCTAAATTATATTCTTTCATGCGCTTGGTGTGAAAGAATCAAAATGTTTATAAGTCCCGAGAAAGTTCTCCTAGATTCATAAATCCCATAAATTCACGGTGTTATGGAGCTATTTTTTAGATTTAATTTCCAAAATATTAGTATATTGATTATATTCCTCCATTGGAGAATTCGCGAGCTTCAAATTCGAACGCATTATGGCTACGTCCGGTATCGTCGAGACGGATAACAGTTTCGGGCAGCCACAAGACCCCCAGGATAACATGAGCTTCCTTATAAGTAGTAAGTTTTAAAAGGGTAAAATATGTAGTAGAAATTTTATTTGGAACGGGACTCTAAATTGACCAGCTGGCAATTTATATGCTGAGGATTTTGGGTGTTCGAGAGCCTGATCAACTCCCTTATGTCCAAATTTATTCTTGAGCATTTGAGTCATTTTTGTTTCAAAATTATTCCCAAAAAAGGGTAGTTAAAAAATTGTGTGAAAATTTTAAGATTATAATGTTCGACGATTGGTGCAGTCCACAGATATTTTTAATTATTTCACATCATTATTCAGTGGGCCACACACGACCATCGAAGAACCAATGTTTCTTGCCCCCGAAAACATAAAAGCATTCAACAAAGCCATAAATTTATCGAAATTTGGAGGAAGGGTAGTAATAGTGCTGGGTACTGAGAGTGGACGAAAACCCAGAACACAGGGTGCGAAACCTAGCGACGCGCTATGGCTCCTAACAATCTCTACTATGTGCAGAAAAAACTTCATAGTAGACTTGAAATTTTGGGATAAGGAGCACTTTCACAAGATCTACGGGACAATTTTTTGCCAAGATAATATCATTGTTGGTTTCCACATTCGGGAAGATATCACCCTCGTCTTGACCAAATTCGGTTATTTGGATCAGGAGAAAGAAAAGGCGTGATAATATTGACTATATCCTATCTTGTTGCGTTTACGACCTGGAAATCGTCTTGGCGGAAATGAAAGACAAATCAAAAATGGGAATGGTTGGAATAAGCCCAGAAGCTTTGAGCTTAAAAGCTCTAATGACGGAAATATTATTTTTGTGGGCCGATGCGTTCAAAATCTCGTGGGGACAATTAAGCTCCTTAGAATTCAGACAGCTAATGGACGCGGATAAACTAAATATGGAAGTTCTTGGATACGCGACGCTCGAAGTGCGCGGATTGCTTCTATGTTTTTTAGCGTTACTTCAATATGGATTTGCCACGGATATCCAAAATTGTTTTCAATTATATGTGCATGATACAATGGAACCGGAATTGGTTGCGGATTTGGCGCCGAGGTTTCGAGAAACGTTTGAAGACAAATACACCGACCAACAGTGGAAAGGGGCCTATGACGTCAAAGAAATGACCGATAATATCAAGGCATTATACTTCATGATGCGTGGAGAAGCCATTGCGACTTATAAATCGTCAGAATAACAGGGGCCCGGGACATTTTATTGTCCTCCACATTTTTCTAACATAGATATCGAACCTCAACCAGTGCCTCGCGGCTGGTATCCGTGGATAGAACGAAAGGCAAAGGCGCAAAAGAAAAGGAAGAGTACCGATGACGAAGAAGACGAACCCTCGAAAGATTGGGACTAGGAAGATATTTTGGCGGCGCAACAATTCGGACGACCAATAGAACCCAAAGAAGTCGAAATGAAGCAAGGAAAGTGGCCAAAAGGGGTTTTGCAATTCACGAACAACATTCGAGACCAGGTGTCACACCTGAGAGATTACTATCACAGTAGAATCCATCGATCAATTGTACCCATAGTCAAAGAACTCTACGAGAAAAACGTAAATCCTATTGTCTATTTCTTGTGGCCTCATTTGGGGCAAGAGTGGAAGGCGTGGGTACCAGGATTTATGTCAGGAATGTGGTCCTCTATGTGGAGAAACGAGTACGAAAGAATCGAATTTATGAAATGGATGGGCCAAGGCTTGTTGAACAATAAAATATCCGACCAAATGGAACAAATGTTGGAAAGATATCCAAAGGTAGGTATGCAAAAATCAGTCCAAAATATTTTTTGCATACTACCCATAAAATGGATACCACGATCGTTAAAAGAGCTCATAGAAGAACAACAGACGAATTTGCATGAAAATTCCGTTTATTTTATGAATTGTAATTTCTACAATGTGTTCCACTTTTTGAACATTCACCCGGCTAGCCAAAACCTAATTTATTGGAATGTTTCGGCTTCAATATTTGAGGCTAAGGACCTATGGGTCCCTAGCACTTCAACAACTTTCAAATCCGTGACTAAATGGGACCAATCTGATCTGATTCCCCGAGTAGAAGTTGTGGTCCCGGCTAGCCAGGGTCCTTCAGAAAAAACTTCTAAGGAACAGACAGAAAATGAGTCCGTTAAAATTGATGTTTCAAATGTTTTAGGTCAGCCAATGGATAGTGACAAGCCGGAGTTAATAATAATCGCAGACCCTCCTATCGCCACTACACCGGCTAGTGGGAGTAAAGGTGCCATAGAGGAGGAAAGATTAATGGAGATAGTCAAAACTGAAATCGAAAAACAACCCGAAGTGGAGAAATTGACAGAACAAATCAAAGAGATGAAAGAGAAAATTGAGATATTGGAGAAAGAAAAATACGGCAAAGCGGCTACTGAATTGGTGAAGCGATTAGAAAACGCAAATGTAGAAGAAGAAATTAGCGAAGAGCCGTTTGTCGAAATTGTGTCGGAAATCGGGAGTGAAGAAGACGAAAATCCAAGAGCTAACATTTTGCCCGCTTCGCCAGTGTATGCTAAGGCTGGTGGACAGAATGTGGAAAATATTACGAATCCGGAAAAATTTGCCAGAGTTATGCAGATCAAGAGGCAAGTGAAAGAAAAAAGAATAGCTCAGGACGAAAATAAGATGGAATTAGACAAAGTCAAGAGCAGAAATTTTCAACAACCTGCAGGAAATCCGAATGATAAAATAAAGTACTGAAGAGGCCTAGGAAAGCACAGGCAAGTTTTGAATAAGGCCCTCAAGGAAGGAAAGTACGTCATGGATTATCAGTATGGAAGGGTATCTCTCTCGAACCCATGTGTACAGAAATACCTCGCACACATGGTTCCCAGGTTAGACGAAGAGGTAGCCCTGATGGCCACAGAATTGATAAATCGAATATACGACGAAGCAGGCCTAGAGATAGAAACCATTCGATATTATGAATTGCAATTCCATGTCCTGCAGGCAAATTTACCGGAAAAGTTATGGCATATTTTCGAAGTGCAATTAGCCGAAT
Organism: Romanomermis culicivorax; assembly: GCA_963922205.1. NCBI lineage: Eukaryota > Metazoa > Nematoda > Enoplea > Mermithida > Mermithidae > Romanomermis > Romanomermis culicivorax. The sequence continues at coordinate 1,408,965 of CAWUHX010000026.1, read as the reverse complement.
GGATGACAACGCGACTCCCTTGAAAAGCCTATGAAGCCCCAGTGTGGGCCTGTGCCTGCCTTTTTATGAAATTATCGCGTTTGGGGAGAATTCCTCAAAATTTCACGGGATTTCATTATCAGGCTCACCCCTACGTAACGATGAAATTACGACGCGAATTTAATGCGAGACAGGAAGGTTTAGGCAGTAATTTCCATGCTATGTATGCCTCATGCCAATCCAGAGCAGCGGGACTAGCATACACAGTTGCCAAAGCCATATTGGAAGACAAAAAAGATCCAGAACTGAATTACGCCAATATTCAAGTGTGGAAAAAAGAAACGGATAATACTGACCCCCGTATACGATTTTGGGAGGTTATCGATCGAAAAAAGGCTCATGATATTTTGGAAGTCGAGAAGAATTTGAAAAAGAAGGTTGGGTACCGAGTGAAGCATACCTTCAATAGGTCTGCGGCAAGTAAGGTGCCTAGGCGATGGTTTAAAAAGTATAGTGATCTACGTAGAAAGGAAAAATTGGAGACACCGGACAGAGATCAAAAACGAAAGCACGAAAGTCGGCAAAGGAACAAAAAACGCCGTGAAAAGTCAATGTCTAAAGAAAAGAGGCGAAAAGAAAATGATGAAGAGTCGGAGGGCCACTGACAGAAAGAACGGGAAAGGAGAGAGGAATCCCGGGAAAGGAAACGCGAAGGAGAAAAAGACACGAAAGAGCATAAAGATAGCCGAAAGTCGCGGAGTAGAAAAAGAAGCCGGCATATTACCAGCATGATGATAGATTGGACGTGTCCTATTCCAGCCGAGCAACCTCAGTGGATAGGGCTAGAAACAATGAAGTGGCCCAGCAGGGAGTGCGGATGTGCGATACGAATGCGATGATGCAGGCTCAACAGCAACAATTGCCTTATTTGCTGCCGAATTACCCAGGATTACCAATGGTAGGGTTTGACTGTTTAAACCGCCCTCTTTTTCCAGGTCAATTATTGGCGAGCGCAGCGGTACCTCCGCCAACGCAATTCCAGATGCCACAATTTCCCATGATGCAATTCCAACCGGGGCAGGGGCCGTATTATCATCAATTTCTGGTCCCACCAGGTGTTCAAATGCCGCCTCCGATGATAATTCGGCCAATCCGTAGCGTGCAAGGCGAGGAAGGAATGGATATTCCTGGGCAGTCGACGGTGATCCAGCCACCCCAGAGACCTCCGTCAACAGGCAATCCGGATTACATTTCGCCATTGAAAAGAGATACCGAAATTGGCCAGCCGGGGCGGGACCATAGTGGCCAAAGACGCAAGTAAATTTCTATGTTAAAAGTGACCTTGCTCTTCGTGAGGCCACCATAAAATCAGTATCTCGTTATGTAATTTTCTCATCATTTCAAAAATCACTTATTTTTTCTCGAATGTCAGTATGTTAAAATTTGAACCGGTTGTGCCACAAGTATTATGCCTTAAAATTTGCCTCGTTTTTTAAATCTCATTTATTCGTTTTGTTCTTTTCTTGTTTTATTACTATGACAACCTGTGCGAAGCTATTTTTGTTTCTTTTTTTGTCCGTTTATGTGAGTCTGTACAAACCATCGTAGAAATTCCTGTATTTCCATAAATTTTTGGATTTTTTTTTCTTTCTTTACCTTTCTGAAATTGGCCATCGAGTAACATCCCGCATGCTTTAGGCAGCTTCACGCTACCATTTCAAAATCTTTTTTCTTATCTTTTTTCAATTCATACACATTTTCATTCAAAACTTTTTGTGGTACAGACGGTGTTATGGGTTTAAGTTTACATTTTAATAAGGCAGATTCACTTTAACAACAAATACCATAAATATTTTGGTTTAAACTCTAGACAGCCAAAGGCCCAGAGGATTCGGTCTTCGGGCATCCTTTCTCCCTGGGGGCAGGTAATACCAAAGGCGTTGGGGGGGGGGGGGGCCAGTGTCCGGCCAAGGGGCCAGTGGAGGAGCAGCAGCCAGAAAATATGGAGTCTAGCGGGCTCACCACCCACCGATCAACCCTCCCTCCAGAGAGGATGGAGACGAACACCAAAATCGAGGATGGAGGTGCCGCGGATACAATATACATTGACGGCAGTGGTGGGCAGCCCACAACGAAACACTGGCACTGCGGGGGTTCATCGCCGATCAAATCGTTTTATTTTTATTCGTCAAACTTTGGCCTGAGTGCCGCGAATGCTTTCGTTCAAACTTTTTATTTTTTATTCGGGGCAGCGAGCCCATGAGGCGTATTTTATGGACGAACTTTTTGTTGCATCAGGGTAGCATCCGGCGCCATTGGCCCCAGAATTTTATCAATACCATTGGAAACGGACAATTTTTTTTATTACTTGTATTGTGTCAACAGCGTGTAGCGTCGTTATGGAACAATTGGAGTTGCCGGCTGATGGCATGGATGGACTGGGGCCTCTGGGGGACCTCCTGACTTTCCCCTTCACTGGCGGGAAAAGTCTTGCCTTTGGGGGGAGGGATGTCAGAGGGTCAATTCCTCTGACCTTTGGTCCTCTAATTATTACATTTTCATTCTCTAGAGTTTTCTTTGTTGTTAAAGTGTTTCCATTTATTATTAAGTAAACAAACCGATAAAACGGTTTGTGTCACACATTTTTGGCCCTAAAACAAATAAATGGTTAGCGCGAAAGTTTTGCATACAACATGCAAGTTGATGTTAGGCACACCGCCGTGCAGTTTTTGATTATTGAAAGATTATCGCGAGTTGTTGTTTGTCTTCCGGTCGGACGTTTTTTACATATGCGGTGGCCAGGATAGTAGTGTGAGCATTATCGCCAATTACCGTAATTTGTATTTTCGTTTTGACATCAGGTTGCTGTTACAGCTGAGAGCCGAACACGGCCTAAGGATTTACGACGACCCTTTCGATCAAGAAGTTTAGTGAGTTGTTATTGGAGACTGATAGATCAGTCTCAACTTTCTCTGAGGAGTTTGAGTTTCAGTTTCAGTCCTTTAAAAGGCGAAGCTGCTTAGGCCGTGTGTCCAGATATCCTAAAACCCCTGTGGCTCTGTGCGCAGGGGTGACGAAAGGAATCCGTGAGTCAGGGAGCAGTTAGGGGTTGGTGTTTTCACATTTGGCATTTTCACACTTGTATTCTATTGACTCTCACTTTTGTATTTCATTGCACTTCTCGTTTTATTAGTAATAAATACCTTCGTACATTCAGTCTCAGCTAGGTACCGTAGGAGCATAATTAGTACGGGGTTAGTGTCGGGGGCGGTGCCAGATTATATCTCCCGAGAACCGCAGCTAGGTAGCCGAGGGCATACGAGCACCCAATACAACACCAATAACGCTTCTGGTTCAATTGAAACTGGAAAAAATTCAGGCACCGTAGTGCATAATGCTGCAAAAAATTATTTTTTTGAAGCCATAAGCTTATATAACAAAATTGCCAAATTTCGCAGTTTTCGGGACTTTGGACAAGCATATAATTGAATTGAGGCCATATTTAAAAGAAATAAAGAATCGCATTCGAGATTGGACCCCCTAGATGCTTAGCTCGAAGTATAAAGCTTGGATATGGCACAGCCATTGTGGGGCATGGTAGAACCGGGGCGACTTGAAAAGTGCGTTTTTTGCATGCTTTTGGGGCCCCACCGAGCACCACTTGCAGATACAGGCGAAATGACAAAAGGTACCCCATAGTTTGCCTCTGTGCCCGAAATTATGAAAAAAACCCGAAGGTTGTAGCCCTTACCGTTTTGGCTCTAGAGGGGGGCATGAAATATGGGGGCCAAGTATATTATAGGTTGACGCTTTGACGCTATCGCACCACCTATGATGAGGTGTATCGATTTTCTCAGGAAATGATTCTACTATCGTAATTCTAGGATGCACACATGATTGGATTTTTCGAAACATGATTGGCTTTGCCGAAACTAAGATTATCCTGGGATAAATGAAACAACTGGCAAATTAGCTTAACTAATTAAAATAAGAAAATACATACTCGAAAAAAACTTGAAAATTACTCAAAAAATGATATTTTATTCATGCAATAATGTAAAATCAGCAGTTAAACAAAGAAAAAGCGCGCTAATTTATATGCAGCAAGAATCTGTGGTCCGAAGTCTGTTATGAAACATGGGAATATGCTTGCCTGTAGAGCTAACTTGTTCAAAATTTAAAAAATTGATCAGAGAGCCTAAATAAAGTTACTGTAATGGAAGATCAACTGATTTAGATGATTGCTTGTTTCGGCTTATAGCAATCCTCCTGTTGAAGCTTTATGTAACGAGGCTTTAAAATTTAAGTGGATGGTATTCCACAGCAATAAAAACTATCAGATTTCAGGAATCATAAGTACAATAAGACGAAAATAGCAATACTTTAACAAAATGAAATAATATAATACATAAATGGAACTGCATTCCAACATCTATCACCGTTCAAAGATAATCCAAACTTCATACTATTTTTTGAAAGCAGGAGTTGTTGAACTAGTGTCATCTGATCCATCTAATTAGCTAACATGTAATTAGTAGTGAATAACATATTGCTAACTACAAAATCTGTATTTTTGAAAAACAAAAAAATTTTGTGCTCGGCCATATCTATGTGCAGTGTAGATAGGACAATCGGTACATCTCATTACAGTCGATACACCCAATAAAAATTCGGTGAGAAAATTGATGCGGTAGGACAATCGGACCCGCGGGCCGAGTTGGCCTTTTGTTATGTTGACTTGCCAATCAAAGCTGTTCACTTAAACGACGGACCGACTTTTATGAATTATCTCCCCAAAACAAAATATTCAAAAATTTTTCACCGCCGAGTTCATTGGTGAAAAATCCAGAAACGACGCAAAAATTCAATTTTCTTCATTTTTCCAAACCTGAAAAATTTCAACAATTGCATAATAAATACTTGATGTGAATTTTTTCTCTAATTTTACAAACGAAAATAGAATGACACTTGGGGATACAGTCAGGTGGCGTATGCTTACACATTTTCAGACCTTTATAGCTTAGTAGGAAATCTCAAAGATACAAAATAGTATACTTGCTTTCCACTGTTATTACTTACAAATATTGTAAATTTATTGTGTAAAAAAGGACAAAATGCGATGGGTACCGATACATTAGTGTGCGGGACAATAGAGCGCGGACAATAGAGCGCGGATATTGGAGCGCAGGTACATTAAAGCGCAGGGACATTAGAGCACAGGGCAATAGAGTACAGAAACACTAGATCAGAGTAAAATAAAAAACCCGAAAATTGAATAATTTGAAAAATAACTACATTTCAGCTCAAAAATGCTTTCTTCACATTTTTCATAGCTCTATAGATGTTCAGGTCCAATTATTTTTCCACCATTGAGTATTTTTTTCAGTTTTTCTTTTTTTCATCCCTTTTCTCTTTTTCTTATTTCATTTTTTTTACTTTCTCCGTCTCCTATTTTTTACGGAATATCGTTTTTTTCTTTTTTTCATTTTATTGTGTTTTTCTCTTATTTTTTTATGCGTCATTGTTCGTTCATTGTATCATTAGTCATATTTTTTATTCAATCGCTCATATGGCATTTACCTCTAACCCATGTTAAAAAACACAGTGTAAGTAGATAAGCGGCGGAATCAATACTTATTCGAGTTGTTATTAAAAAGATGGAATATGCAAATCTTTCATAGAAAAGCTGAGAAAAACGCAAAAAATCACAAATATTTGACCTTTGAATATGTGAATCAAATAGTTTAAATTTGTTATTTTCGAATTCAGTTGAATTTCTAACTCGCCTTCAGAATGGCACACGCTGTTTCTTGTCAGCTTTTGAAGTGATGTTGCTTGCTTAAATTTTCTTTTCATGTTCAAAAAACAATTCAAAATTCGCGTTCATTGCAGATCAGCGAACCTTGGCCCAAAAAATTCGTTTTTCCAAATGCACATTACTGTCCTTGCGCTCTTATGACCCTACGCTCTAATGTACCTGCCATCTATTGCCCTGCGCCCTATCGTCCATGTGCTCTATTGTCCTGCGCTCTAATGTCTTGTGCTCCATTGTCTGTGCTCTAACGTCCTTGCATCTACTGTCCTGCGCTCTAATGTCTCTGCTCTCCATTGTCCTGCGCTCAAATGTCTTGGGCTCCATTGTCCGCGCTCTAATGTCCCTGCGCTCTAATGTTCGCGCAATAATGTCCGAGATTGTCCCGCGCTCTAATGTCCGGTCACGAATGCAATGATTAGCTACTATGAATCTAAATTATTAATTACGTTGGAAGATATAATACGAAATCTGATATGAATTTCTTACTAATAGCGTAAAAGATAAAATTTGAACGCCTTGATATCGAAAAAGTCTCTCGTGATCTAATATCTGACTATGCATTGATTTCGGGCACAAAATTTACGAAATCTCAGATTAACGTTACATTACATAAAAGTGACATTTGCTAAGCTAGAACGGTCAAATGCTAGTGCTAATTCCGACGAGTAGAGTAGAACTCCGGCTCAACAAAATATCACAGCATGATTTTCGTTGTTCTCTTTTAGATACCGGCTATTCAAACCAGAGTCATTCCAAATTCTTTTACCCGTCAATTAGCTTTTTCGGAACCTCCGACTTATCCAAATCAATCGTCGTTCTATTCTGACTATCGATCGAATATTTTGGCTAAAGTTGCGACTGCCGTCATTTTAGCCGTCACTGCTTTATTGCTCATAGTTTTTGCCGTGAAAAATCGCAGGATAGACGCCCTAATACAGGTGCTGTATTGTTATTTTTATGACAAAAGCAAGCAATGTTCGAGTATAATGTGCTACTACTGCTACTGCTACTACCACTACCACCACTATTTCTACTACCACTATTACTACTACTACTACTACTACTACTACTACTACTAATACTACTACTACTACTACTACTACTACTACTATTACTACTACTTTTATTAATCAAATGCCAGAGCAACAAACAAATATAAGGAAAAAAATTTGTTTCTATCATTTCACTTTCATCATATAAAATTTTGATACAAAAAATTTCCGACGTGCCAACCTGAGAGCCAATCAACGTTTACCTGACTCATTCAAATGGATTTCATCATGAGCCAAAAAGTTTTTAAAATCACGTCCAGTGCGCCTAATATCATCGTATAAATCAACTGTATAGAGATTTCGAGTCTTTTTGGAAAAAACGAATTCATTTATGAAGGCATTATTCAATTCATTTGCTCCCCCAACTGGGGAAGTCACATAGAACAATGGACGGAGAAATTCTAGGTTGCTTCGCAAAAGCTCCAACATTTTCCTTCATGTGGCCAAGTAATGGGAAATGCTAATTCTATTCAAGGCGTCCACTGTCCCTATAACCAGGGCTCCGGATGGAATATAAAATTTGGACTCTGGATGGAATATAAAATCCGGGGGATGACAAAGTATGGAATAATCCATCGATACCTTTTCCTGGAAAACATATTGTGTTGCACAAATTGTCTCGACCTTCCATATGTTTGATCTGGGAATCGCCTAAGAGCCAAAATCGACAAAACTCAGCTCGTTTTGGTAACTTGTTCAACAGGGCACATACAATTCTATGGTGATTATTATCATTCCGCGTCAATTCGATGTACTGACAATGGGCCAATGGGCTATTGAGGATGGTGGGGCATTCGGTTCTGTTTGGACTAATTCTACATTCCTCATGTTTTGGACTACCTCCAATGGAGGAGTAAAAGTAAAAGAATTACTGCCATTCAAGTTCATTAAAAATTGGCAGAGGAATTCAGGCATATTTTCGGTTAAAATTGCAGACCTGCCCATTTCCAAAATATGGACAATATTCTTGTTCTTTTCAAACCTGAGGGCTATTGCTATAAAAGATTGAATATTTACATTGAAAATCAGCTCGATTATCCATAAAACAACCGGGACCCGCCTGGTGCAAAAAAGTAATCCAGCCCTGCTGGGGAATAGGAGAAAAGGTAAAAAAGGTTCTATGGTACACATAGATAAATAGATTGAAAAAAAACTGAATGGTGAAATTATAAGGAGAGAAAAAAAATAAAATAGATCAAGAGGAAAATAATCAATTTGACAATGACACATGTTTCCAATAGATATTCTTGGAATGTTCTATAGTTTCTTTTACTACCAATTTTTTCATTAGTTCTAAATATTTAAATGATGTTCCCAATTGTGCCATTATCTTGTCATTAAAGTGATCCCATGTTCCAAGTACTCCAACCACAATGGCATCTGCAAAAACCTGAAACCCAAGTTTCTGAAAAGCTTTAACTTCTGGCTCATATGCCAACTACTTTTGAAGACAAGCTTGAATAAAGGATTGCTTGCCATTTTCGTATGTACAAGTAACATCAATAATATCCACTTTTTTATTTGTATCATTGATGATAACTAAATCAGGCCTTACTTTTCGACCGGCCACATTGCAAACTGCATTTTCTTGAGTTGTCTCATTCTTTTTGGTAAACTTTGCTGTTTTTGTGATATGAACCAGTACTGAGTTGTGACGAGCAGTGATTTCATTAGCCAAATGCACTTTGCAATGACAAAGGACGTGGGGTAAGGTTTCCTGTGGGTACCCACACTGTCTGCACTGCGGCATCAACTGGCTTGTATCGACACAATCCCTCGCATAAGGGGAAGCATTAAGCTGCAGTAAATTTAGTCTTGCCCGATGAATAAATTTGAAGCCCGAAAATGATATGTGGTGACCATTTTTAACAAATGCATTGTTACTACTGTCTACTGCTGTACATTGCAAAACTCTGCTCTCGCTATACATATTAACACAAAATGATTTGAAGCAAGCATTTTTAAATGCTTTTTGGACAGAATAGTAAAATGTTTTCCGACATGTTTCATTGAAAATATAAGTTTTGCCATTTATGATCAATTTGATACAAATTTTCCCATTTGACAAAAAATCAAATTTTAAATTCAAAACCTTTCGAATAGCTCTTATGGCGCATCTGGCTCTCTTACTACTACTACTACTACTACTACTACTGCTACTACTACTACTACTACTACTACTACTACTACTACTACTACTACTACTACTACTACTACTACTACTACTACTACTACTACTACTACTACTGCTACTACTACTACTACTACTACTACTACTACTACTACTTTATTTAGAATTTGACATCTTGGGAAACACTACAGAATGCATATATAATATCATTTTCATGATTTTATCATAAAAAATCTTGATATGTAGAATTTACGATTGGCTAGTGCCATGGCCAAACGTTTCTTCCCCGTCTCATTAAGATGGACAATATCCTTGGCCAGAAAAGTATAGCCAGGATGGTTAGTTTGATGGACTTTTTTGAATAAATCCACCAAAAAACAATTTCGAAATGTTTTAGATGGAGTTGATAAGGTGCAGGCTATGGCTTGATTCTGATCTAGAACATCGTCGATTGGTGATGTTACGATGAATACAGGGCCATAGAATTTCAGGCTGATTCATAGCCAATCAACCGCTCTTTCCCAATTGGATAAAAAATCAGTAATTCGAGCTCTGTCCAATGCGTCCACCATACCAAACACTAGGGCAATTTTTTGAACACAGGATGGAATGTAGAAATTGGGCATCGACCAAAGACGATAGAGGTCAGAAACTGCTTTGCCAGGATAGCAGGTATTGCTGCATAAATTGTCCCGACTTTCTAGGGACCTGACTTGGGAATCCCCAAGCAGCCAAAAGCATTTGAAGTCGTTTTCTGATGGCATTTTGTTTATCATCGGACGGCAAACTGTTGTCTCGAAGTCCATACATTTTGTGCGGCCTTGTTTCTCATTCGGACAATTTTCTGACATGGGCGCATTTTCGTGTTGCGAACAAAGCTGAGTTTTTCGAACATTGCAGTCAAAAAAAGCTGTAAAAATTGAGGAACATCCTCAGTGAAGAGTGTCGATTTGCCCAAATCCAATATATGTATCAGGCGTTTGTGTTCTTCAAATTTTTGCCTCATTGCTAAAAAATTAAGACATGGAAGTTTTCAAATAAAACTGATAAAAATTTGGTTCCATAGTGGGAGCTTGGGATAAAGACCACACTAGTGGCTGGATAATACAAAGATGGAAAGAGTTAAAAAGCAGAATAAACAAGAGAAAAAAAGTTAAAATAAATACCAATAAAATTATTTTAAAAAGTGAATGATGACATTGAGATCAAATTGAGACATGGCGCCAATAGATGTTCTTGGAATGTTCTATAGTTTCTTTGATGATCAATTTTTTCATTAGCTTTAGGTATCTATGAGATATGCCCAGACGGTGTAGGACTTTGTCATTAAAATGATCCCATGATCCCAGGGCACCAACCACAATGGCATCTGCAAAGACTTGGTAGCCTCGGTATTGAAATGCCCATACCTCTGGTTCATAAGTCAACTGTTTCCTAAGCCGTGCCTGCATCAAAGATCTAGTTCCATTATCATACGTACAAGTTATATCTATAATATCTACACATTTGTTTTTCTCATTTACAATTAGAAGATCGGGACGAACTGATCTGTTCGCAATGGAACAAACAGAATTGACTTTAACAGTGGCTCCACCATTAGTAAATTGGGCAGCCTTGGCGACTCGCTGCAAGATATCATTATGACGAGCAGTAATCCCATATGGTAGATACACTGGGCAATGACATAGAACATGAGGCAAAGTTTCCTGAGGATACTCGCATTTTCTGCATTGGGGCATAATTTGTGAATCTGTCCCCTCTTTGAGGTATGATGATGCATTCAATGGAAGCAGATTGAGTCGAGCTCGATGTATAAATTTAAAGCTGGAGAAGGAAATATGTCTGCCTTCTGGCACAAAAGCATTATTGGCATTATCCACTGCTGTACACTGCAAAACTCGACTCTGGCTCCTGTAGGCTGTGCAAAAAGTTTCAAATTGCGTATTTTGGAAAGCTTTTCGGATAGTATGGAAAAAAGAATTTCTGCAAGTTTCATCAAAAATTTGGGTTTTTCCATTTGCTGTTAGTTTAATGCAAATTTTGTGGTTAGGTAGAAAATCGAATTTCAAATCCAGAACTTTCCTCACTGCTCGAACAGCACATCTCACTCGTTTCAATAAACACTTTGCATCACGCCCATTGGATGACAGGAATGAATGAAACTTGCCAGACGTGTACCCGTTTAAGAACTGTAGCATTTCAGTTTGATCAGGTTGTTTGTGGATCCACTTAGGCAGAGTCTCCTGTAACATCTGTGTGATGTGGGACCGAATGTCTGCTTGCGGACTCGTAAAGAGCCGGAAAAGATATGTAATCAAGTGCAAATTAAGTTCATTGGATGAAAGAAAAAAACCCAGACCACCTTTATCAATTGGTGTAGTTAAATAGTAGCGAGATGCCATTCTGGGAAGGTGGCAGATCTTTTTGACAGTGCAAACTAGTTCATCATCAAAGGTGTGAAAATCCATTTTCCGTGGAGATGAGAAGCGAAAAATATGACCAAAACGTGGCAGGATAAAAGTTTTCAGAGCATCTAATTTTTGCCAAGGAGCTAAACAAGATTTTTCAACTGCTTTCATGTCGTTTATAGCAGTAATTATGCAGTCTTGCGGTGCCACCACAGCACTGATGCCTTGAGCCGTACCCAAGTAACTCTAAGCATCATAGCGCATCAGGGCTGGGATAATTTTCCCATCCACATCGAATTGCTGTCCAACTACTGTACCTTTATCCAAGGACAATGAAGCACATTTAGATGGTTTGAGTTGCAGATTGACTGATTTGAGCAGCGCATTGAGGTAAATGAGCATATTTTGCATCATATGTGAGGCTTTAGAAAAAAGAACCAAGTCGTCTGCATAGGCCAGCAATGTGGAGTTCATGTTGAAACGATTATAACCCTCGTGAGCAAAGTTTGCCTGAAATTTTCGGAGAATCCCTTCGATGGCTATATTGAACAGCAAGGGGCTCAAAGGATCGCCTTGTTTCACTCCAGACCAAATGGGCACTTTACGGCTCACATATTTACCAACTTTGAATGTTGTGCTGCAGTTAGTATAAAAATCCTTTACAATATTGACAAATGAAGGTGGGAATCCCATCTTTTCCAACATGAGGAGTATCAACCCATGGGGAACACTGCCAAAGGCATTGGCCATATCAAGCCACATGACTGACAAGTCTTTTTTTGTAGATCTCGCATTATGAATCATATCTTCTAGTAAAAAGATGTGCTCTGAACAGCCTTCAACAGGTAAAAAGCCCTTTTGTTCGATGCTAAAAATGCTTTTCCCAACAGAAGCAGCTGTCAGTCACCTCTGGAGGCGTAAAATACGTTGGGCCCACAGGGAAGTATAAAGTTTATATATGGTCGCACTTAGTGATATTGGGCGCCAATTATCAATATCCTTTTTATCACCCTTTTTGAAAATCAAGATAGTTTGTGCTTCTTTCCAAAAATTCGGGACCATTTTCTTAATCAAGCAGATGTTGAAAACTTTGCATAATGCTTTTCCATCAGGATCTACCGCTCTATAGTCTTCATACCGTACATAGTCAGCTCCTGGTGATGAATTGGGAGCATGGCAGATTACGTATTTCACTTCTTGTTCTGAAAATGGGGCGCTAAATTTTGCCATAGCCTCTGCCGGCCATGGTTCAAGAGCAGGGAAGTTCAGGGTAGTGACCTCCCAGTCAAATGGCTTTTCTTCAAAAACGCTTTCAAAATGGTCAGCTACGCTGCTGACCCTGACCAGGCAGTTCGAAGATTCACTATCAATTATCTGTGTAAAGGCTCTTTTTTTCGAGGTTTTGTAGAGTTTTTGCAGTTTTGATGCTTGTAGTTTAAAATCAGATTTCTCCCTCGAGCTTGGTCCAATTTTTTCGCGATTACAATCAGAGTTACGATGTGCAGGCTTTTGAGTTTTGGCTGTCACATTGGCAGCTTTTTTAACTCTTGAAATTAGTTCTAAGCATAAATGTTCAAAATCGGTCCAATTTTCGCCATTCTTGCGCCAGGATTCTAATTCTAAATCAACCCATTCGTTTAAGATTGAATTTTTTTGGTCAATTTGATAGAATCTGACTTTTTTGACGACCTTCTTCTGTGAAGGCGTCTTAGTAAGATTGTGACTTTTCTCCAGGTGACAATTGAATTTTTTCAAAGCATTTGATCGCCATTCATGTACTTCACTGTTGGAAAAAGTAGCGATCGATTTTCGAGGAAGTTTTCAGCATACATACAAACATATATACCACAGCAACCAGAAGTTTCAATCGATTGCCTGGCGTAGTTTTCAGAATGTGGTGTCACGAATGACCAAGCTGTGCTATTTTGGCTATCGGCAAAAAGAGACAAAATTTTCAGTATATTATCACGCACGGGCATAGGGTTGTTACGTGATGAGTCATAGTAAAAAACTTTGCTTTCATCTAACGACAGTATAGCAAGAGCCCAACGATTGTTGTCACGAAAAACTGGCAGAAATAGGAATTTTCCATCGAATTGTTTTTGTGGTTTCAATCTAGAAAGATTCATCTGCCAAATGATTGGATCAATCAAAAAGGCATGTTTATGGTTGGGGAAAACAAATAGACTGAGATATTCATGGATTATGCGATCACTTATCCATGCACTAGAAGATTTCAAAGGTAACAGAAAGTCAGGATTGACATCATGAATGTTGAAGCTAGTATACGCAAAAACATCAACTGAATCTGTTGTGTGATTTATTTCTTCTTTCGCAGTGTCACCTGGGGGGACGTCAGCACATACTGGAGTAAACACTGAAGGGTCAGTATCGGACACTATACTTTCCGTTGTGAAATCAAAAGAAGTTGTATCAAGCGTATTGACTTTCCTACTATTCCAACTTTTGTTTTGGCTATCAAGCTGGCTTGTAACAGAAACATATTGTGGTCGATCATGCTTAATAGTGTGGAGTCGTAGACCGTTTCTGGTAGAAAATGAACAATCACATTTAGGGCAATAAAAAGGGAGTTTAGGTGGTGTCTCAACTCTAAAGCTCGGGTGCTCATTCAACACATGAGACTTCACAACTTTTAGTCCTTTTTTCGAGTCAGAAATAAAATCGCAGAATCGGCATTTGTATTTGCAAACAGGTATATCAAGTTTATGAGCAGTAGTCAGATGGCGGCATAGGCTATTTTTTGAAGCTTGGCCGGCTTCGAAATGTTTGTCACATAAGTCACAACATATTTGGTTCGATAGAGGTACCAAAATTTCCAAAACCGTTAAATCGTTTGTGTTTGATCTCGATGGGCAGTCGATTGCCGGAACTGTAAGGGGTGATTGAGTACCACCTTTAAATCCTATGTTACCTTTAGTGATCGTTTCTCTCGAAAAATCGATTTTGCCAGAAATATGGCCATCCGTTTGTTCTGATCGTCCGTAAACTCCATTGTCATTTCGTTGTGAGATCTGGTTTTCAGATCTATAATAACATTTCGACTTTTGACCTTTTGATAAGTAGTAATTGGCTCGGAACATTGCCACAAATTGGTCAAAAGCGATAATAGATTATAAGATTTCCGTACGCAAAATTTGCATAAGCCGTTTTTCCACAATTGCAACGTAAGTCGATACGTGGAAAGTATAGCCAGGAAGAAATCACAGAGAGAAAACAAAACAACCGACCGATTTTCGTAAATCTACTACTACTACTACTACTACTACGACTACTACTACTACTACTACTACTACTACTACTACTACTACTACTACTACTACTACTACTACTACTACTACTACTACTACTACCACTACTACTACTACTACTACTACTACTACTACTACTACTACTACTACTACTACTACTACTACTACTACTACTACTACTACTACTACTACTACTACTACTACTACTACTACTACTACTACTACTACTACTACTACTACTACTACTACTACTACTACTACTACTACTACTACTACTACTACTACTACTACTACTACTTTTATTAATCAAATGCCAAAGCAAAAAACAAATGTAAGGAAAAAAATTTGTTTCAATCATTTCACTTTCATCATATAAAATTTTGATACAAAAAATTTCCAACGTGCCAACATAAGAGCCAATCGACGTTTACCTGACTCATTCAAATGGATTTCATCATGAGCTAAAAAGTTTATAAAATCACATCCAGTGCACCTAATATCCTCTCATATAAATCAACCGTATAGAGATTTCGAGTTTTTTTGGAGAAAACAAATTCATTTATGGAGGCGTTATTGAGTTCATTTGCTCCCCCAACTGGGGAGGTCACATAGAATAATGGACCGAGAAATTTTAGGTCACTTCGCAAAAGCTCCAACATTTTCCTCCATGTGGCCAAGTAATGGGAAATGCTAATCCTATTCAAGGCGTCCACTGTCCCTATAACCAGCGCAATTTTTTGGACACTGGATGGAATATAAAATCCACGCGATGACAAAGTATGGAATAATCCATCGATACCTTTTCCTGGAAAACATGTTGTGTCGCACAAATTGTCTCCACCTTCCATATGTTTGATCTGGGAATCGCCTAAGAGCCAAAATCAACAAAACTCAGCTTGTTTTGGTAACTTGTTCAACATGGCACATACAATTTCATGGTGATTATTATTATTCCGCGTCAATTCAATGTACTGACAATGGGCTATTGAGGATGGTGAGGCATTCGGTTCTGTTTCAACTAATTCTACATTCCTCATGTTTTGGACTACCTCCAATGGAGGAGTAAGAGTACTGCCATTCAAGTTCATTAAAAATTGGCAGAGGAATTCAGGCATATTTTCAGTTAAAATTGCAGACTTGCCCGTTTCCAAAATATGGACAATATTCTTGTTCTTTTCAAATGTGAGCACCATTGCTAAAAAAGATTGAATATTTACATTGAAGATCAGCTAGATTATCCATAAAACAACCGGGACCCGCATGGTGCAATAGAAATAACCCAGCCCTGCTGGGGAATAAGAGAAAAGGTAAAAATGTTCTATCATACACATAGATAAATAGATTGAAAAAATAAACTGAATGGTGAAATTACAAGGAAAGAAAAGAAAAAAATAGATTGAGAGAAAAATAATCAATTTGACAATGACACATGTTTCCAATAAATATTCTTGGAATTTTCTATAGTTTCTTTTACTACCAATTTTTTCATTAGTTTTAAATATTTAAACGATGTTCCCAATTGTGCCATTATCTTGTCATTAAAGCGATCCCATGTTCCAAGTACTCCAACCACAATTGCATCCGCAAAAACCTGAAACCCAAGTTTCTGAAAAGCTTTAACTTCTGGCTCATATGCCAACTGCTTTCGAAGACAAGCTTGAATAAAGGATTGCTTGCCATTTTCGTATGTACAAGTAACATCAAGAATATCCACTCTTTTATTTGTATCATTGATGATAACTAAATCAGGCCTTACATTTCGACCCGCCACATTGCAAACTGCATTTACTTGAGTTGTCGCATTCTTATTGGTAAACTTTACTGTTTTTGTGATAGGATCCAGTACTGAGTTGTGACGAGCAGTGATTTCATTAGCCAGATGCACTTTGCAATGACAAAGAACGTGGGGTAAGGTTTCCTGTGGGTACCCACACCGTCTGCACTGCCGCATCAGCTGGCTTGTATCAACACGATCCCTCACATAAGGGGAAGCATTAAGCGGCAGTAAATTCAGTCTTGCCCGATGAATAAATTTGAAACCCGAAAATGATATGTGGTGACCATTTTTAACAAATGCATTGTTACTACTGTCTACTGCTGTACATTGCAAAACTCTGCTCTGGCTATGCATATTAGCACAAAATGATTTGAAGCAAGCATTTTGAAATGCTTTTCGGACAGAATAGTAAAATGTATTCCGACATGTTTCATCGAAAACAGAAGTTCTGCCATTTATGATCAATTTGATACAAATCTTCCCATTTGACAAAAAATCAAATCTTAAATTCAAAACCTTTCGAATAGCTCTTATGGCGCATCTGGCTCTCTTAAGCAGGCTTTTTGCATCTCTTCCATTTGATGACCGAAAAGAATGGAATTCCCCTGCTGTAGACCCATTCAGAAATTTACAAATTTGATCTTGGCTTGGGCATTTATGTATCCACTTTGGAACAGTTTCATGCAACAGTTTTATGGCATATTCTTGGATGTTCGAGCATGGGCTTGTAAACAGTCGAAAGAAGTAAGTAACATGTTGCAAATTGAGTTCATCTGATGACAAAAAGAATCCAAGTCCGCCCATGTCCACAGGGGTAGTAAGATAGTGGCGTGATGAATTTTTCGGCAAGTGGCAAATTTTGCAAATAATTCGGACTAAATTATCATCGAATGTATGGAAGTCCATTTTTCTTGGTTGTGAAAAACGAAAAATGTGACCGAATCGGGGCATGATGAATGTTTTTAAGGCATCGAGTTTCTGCCACGGAGCCAGAAGTGATTGCTCAATTTTCTCCATATCCTCAATGGCCTGGATAATATCATTCTGTGGTTGAATTATTGTACTGACTCCTTGGTCAGTGCCCAAGTAGCAAATGCATCATATTGCATCAATGTGGGTATTATGTCATTGCTAATGTAGAATTGCCTTTTTACAACTTTCCCCTTGTCCAGGGTCAAAGATGCACATTTGGAAGCTTTAAGCTTTAGACCAACTGATTCCAAGAGATCATGCATGTGTATCAGCATCTTGTTCATAATTTCCGGCCTTTTTGAAAACATAACCAGATCGTCAGCATAGGCGAAAATTACAAAAGTTTCATCAAATTTTTGATAACCGTGGCTGCCAAATGTGGCCTTAACATTCCGCAAAATGCCTTCAATGGAAATATTGAACAATAATGGGCTTAGCGGATCGCCTTGCTTCACCCCAGACTGAATATTAACTTTTCGACTCTCTTTCTTATTGATTTGGAAACTGGTTTTGCTGTCTAGATAAAGATCGCCAAAAATCTCGTTGAAAAAAGATGGGAAACCTAACTTGTTCAACATTGACAAAATCAATTCATGTGGAATGCTCCCAAAAGCATTAGCCATATCAAGTCACATTATGGACAGGTTATGCTTCTTGAATCTGGCACCCTGAATAATATCTTCTAATAAAAAGATGTGTTCAGCACAACCTTCAGTTGGCAAGAAACCCTTCTGCTCCCTACAAAAGATGCCGCTTTTTTTGTCAGTGTTGTGGAGCATGTTATGTAGACGGATTATGCGTTGGGCCCATAATGAAGTATAAAGCTTATATATCGTAATGCTTAACGATATGGGCCGCCAGTTGTCAATGTCATTCTTGTCCCCTTTCTTGTAAATAAGGATAGTTTTTGAGTCTTTCCACAACCTTGGAATCATTCTTTTAGCAAAGCAAATGTTGAAAATTTTCTGCAAACATTTTCCATCTTTGTCCAAAGCCTTGAAATCACTATATTTTATGTAGTCTGATCCAGGTGCCGAGTTGGGTGCTCTATGCAGTACATATTTGACCTCTTGTTCAGAAAATGGGTTGCTGAAATTTTTCATCAGGTCATTCGGCCATGAGTCATACATTGGAAAATCTGAATAGCATTTTTCTTGATCAATAGCTTGTTTAGAGAAGACTTTCTCAAAATGATTGGCAATTTCTGATACGTCTATCGGGCACTCCACACTTTTTTCATCAAGAACGCGTTTAATAGCTTTCTTCTTGGTGGCAGCATAAAGCTTTTGAATTTTGGATGCTTCTTTTTTAAAGTCAACTGCTGCAGGCGCCCGCTTCCAACGAGGCGGGGCATTTGATTTTTTATCTTTTTGCTTACTAAGCTCTGCAATTTTTGTCGTGAATTCACAGCAAAAATGTTCAAAATCCGCCCATCGTTCTCCATTTTTGTGCCAAGAATCTAGCTTTTCATCCATCCATGTTTCTAAGAGCGAACTTCCACTCCTAAATTTTTGTGAAAACATAACTTTTTCAGTCGCCCTTGTTTGGGAACAAGATTTACTAACCAATCTAATTTGGTATTGTCCAAAATATTGTTTTTCCAATGCGGTATTTCGCCATGCATGAACTTCATTATTAGAGAAAAGTAGAGATTGATTTTTCAAAAACTTTCCCACATAGATGCACGCATATACGCCACAGCAGCCCGCTGTTTCTATTGATTGCTTGGCATAAGTGTCTGTTGGTGGTTGTATAAAGTTAGCGGTGTCTATTTTTTTGCCAACAAAAACATGAAAAATGCTTCTTATCTTGTCTTCCACAGATGCCAAGTTTTGACGGGATGAGTCATAGTATAGTACATTTCCTTCGTCCCGTAAAAAAATGGCTATGGCCCAGTGATTATTGTCACGAAATACTGGGAGGACGGCAATTTTCCATGCAAATTCAGAACTTTCGGGTTTACAGAAGCTGGAAATGTCGCATTGCCATATAATGGGATCAATCAAAAGTAGATCATGAAAATTTGGAATCACAAATAAATTTAAATATTCGTAGATGATACGATCAGTGATCCAGGCAGTTTTTGATTCTAAAGGCAATAAAAAATCTGGATCCACATCATGCACATTAAAATTTCAGTAAGAATAGATGTCGTTACTACTACTACTACTACTACTACTACTACTACTACTACTACTACTACTACTACTACTACTACTACTACTACTACTACTACTACTACTACTACTACTACTACTACTACTACTACTACTACTACTACTACTACTACTACTACTACTACTACTACTACTACTACTACTACTACTACTACTACTACTACTACTACTACTACTACTACTACTACTACTACTACTACTACTACTACTACTACTACTACTACTACTACTACTACTACTACTACTACTACTACTACTACTACTACTACTACTACTACTACTACTACTACTACTACTACTACTACTACTACTACTACTACTACTACTACTACTACTACTACTACTACTACTACTACTACTACTACTACTACTACTACTACTACTACTACTACTACTACTACTACTACTACTACTACTACTACTACTACTACTACTACTACTACTACTACTACTACTACTACTACTACTACTACTACTACTACTACTACTACTACTACTACTACTACTACTACTACTACTACTACTACTACTACTACTACTACTACTACTACTACTACTACTACTACTACTACTACTACTACTACTACTACTACTACTACTACTACTACTACTACTACTACTACTACTACTACTACTACTACTACTACTACTACTACTACTACTACTACTACTACTACTACTACTACTACTACTACTACTACTACTACTACTACTACTACTACTACTACTACTACTACTACTACTACTACTACTACTACTACTACTACTACTACTACTACTACTACTACTACTACTACTACTACTACTACTACTACTACTACTACTACTACTACTACTACTACTACTACTACTACTACTACTACTACTACTACTACTACTACTACTACTACTACTACTACTACTACTACTACTACTACTACTACTACTACTACTACTACTACTACTACTACTACTACTACTACTACTACTACTACTACTACTACTACTACTACTACTACTACTACTACTACTACTACTACTACTACTACTACTACTACTACTACTACTACTACTACTACTACTACTACTACTACTACTACTATGAATAAAAGAGAAACGAATAAAAGACGCCTGCAATAACTACAGTAATAACGGCGAGATTGATAATGATTTGCAGGGGTCCTTTGAGTAAATTGTTTAATCCGTCCGTGAGACTTTGGGTGGTACCAGTTATTACATGTTCTATGCCTTGACCGGCGCCAGAGAGTGTATTTCCGAGTGCTTGGCCAGTGCCTGAGATCATGTTGTGAACTGTATCGGAATTGAGAGACATTTGGGCAGTGTAATTGACGAGTTTTTTGACAATGTTTTCGAGTGTGTGAGTTTTGTAAATGTATTGTTTCAAAAAGAGTAAGTTGGTTGAAATAGTTGCAAGTTGATCATGAAAAATGGCGGGTGTATTAAAATGGAAAAGGGAGAAATTTTGGTTCCAGACGATTTCTAAAGGTAAATTTGTGACATGCGGGGATCCTGTTTCACTGACCCATGTATTATTCTGTTTGTAAAGGGCTACATGCATGTGATGGCAGTCAACGGTTTGCGAAAAAGGGGTCAAATCGTTGCCTCCCGGATTTGAAAACATGAGTTCAGTTCCTACGAGGATGGGCAAAAGTTTGTAGCATGTTTGGTTGATTTTGTGGTTGCAAAAGACTCTGAATGCGTTTACCTGCTTGCAGGGCCAGACTGTGAGGGCTTCTCCTGTGAATTCTGCTATGATGTCTGTTCGCTGTAGGAATGCACGCGCTCCAAGGGTTGCATCAAGACGTAAAATTTGCCATACGAGATCAAGGTGACGCTGTGCCTGTCTGCATAATTCATTCCATACGTTTTTGAAATTTTGAATTTCGAATTCCTGTATTTTGTCTGCTAGATAGTTTAGTTTTGCATTAATGGGTTCAAAATCATCAAAATCGTATAGTGTAGTATGAGTTTCGTTGGTTTTTGGGGTTAAAAATGCATTACGATGTGGGGTGCTTTTGTCTAATTGTACGATAATGCCTTGTTCGGTTAGAATGCTGTCTTGGATTTCTGGGCAATTGGGGTTCGAAAAAACTGTATTTTTAACCGAGAATGCACCTTGTAGCTCTTCTATTATCATGTGGGTTGGCGTGAGTTTTATGGGATGTGTATTTGTGTATTCGAAGGGGCATAAGTTTTCAAATGCTGTTTCATTCCAGATAATGGATCAGTCGGCTGTGACACAATGACCTGATGTCGGTTTGCATGACCCTAGGTCGCCTAATGTACCTGTCATAGATTTTCCATTCCAAGATGCTATTTGTCCTATTTCTATGATGACGTTAGTGACTGAGGTACAATGGTCTGTACAACACCATGTGTATTCTACGCTTAGGGAGTTGTTTGTTGACCAAAACCCTGGTTGGGTTTCGTATAATTTTTGGCCGTTGTGTTCTTTGTCTATAACGATTGCCTTACAAACATGTGGGGTTAGATTTTGCATTTCGGTTTGGTCGAAGACAATACCTTTTGATCCAAAAAATCCTGTATTAGTACAAATTTTGCGTTTGCGAACACTGCATTTGTATGCGTCTGTAATGTGGGGCTTAGTGGAGGGGATATAGATTTTTCCGAATGTCTGTACGGGTTTGTCTACTGTGGAAGGGGGCATGCATGATACAAGTTTTGGTATGCTGACTGAGTGACCGCTCAATGAAGTTCCACACATCTGAAATTGGGCACTACACGATGTGGGGATTATTATACAAAGAAAAATACAAAACATCGGCCAATAGAATGTTTTAGTGGAGGCGGCGGGGCACTGTATGTTTTCGTTGTGGCCGGTTTGGTGTTGGGGCTTTTGGTGTTGTCGTTTTGCGGTTTTGCGCTGGGGGGGTGGCCGGTTTGAAATCTGAACATTCTGTAAAACTTTAGAAGTTGAGTTATGGGATGGGGTTTGGACTTGCTTACTTATGGGGGTCGGTAGAAGTGTTTGGCGGGGGCGGAATTGGTAGGGTTCAGGGGTCAGGCCATGGAGAAGGGATAACAAATTGCGGCCTGTTTTCGATGGGGTTTCGGGGGTGATAGGCGGCGTAGTATCTTGTTTTCGGGGGATCTTGTAGCCTACGGGGATGGTGGGCGGCGATTTTTCGATTTTTGCGGCTTCAGGCGTGGGGGGTGGTGACATGGCGCACCAATCGGGTACGTCCAGATCAAGGACGTATTCGTCACTACGGCGGTGGATGTTGGGCATGATAGTTCCTAAAGTAGTCTGAGGGCCGTTAGTTATGGCGGGTAATTTTGAGTAAAATGCGGGGTCATCAATGTCCATGAGGGGTTGGGGTTGCCTGTACTCAATGCAATTTTGAATATTACGACTCTGCTGATTTGGACAGTACCTGCTTGTATGACCTCTCTGCTTGCATATAAAACATTGAAAATTTGAGTAGGGTTTCGAAAGGCAGTTATCTGATCTATGTCCTGTTTGGGAGCAGTGGATGCATCGGCTTTTACAATCACGTGTACTGTGATTATTACGGAAACAGATTTCACATGATTTTCGGGTACCTATTGATTTACAGTTACGAGCTACGTGTCCGATTTGTCCACACTGGAAGCATGTGGATTGCCTAGGGGTGGTGTTGTTCCTGTAAGCATTATTCCTGCTGAAAGTATTGTTACTGAAATTGTTGCAGCTACTCTGTTGTGGGGGTTGGGGTTTTTGTTTGATCTGCAACTGTAAATCTTTTACTTGTTGTTCTAACTGATGCAAAAGATCCTGTTGGTCTGTGTTTTTGGTTAGGGAAAAGATAGGTTCGGGTTTTGGGGGTATGAAGGGAAGGACGTTAGATTTTAACTCATTTCTAAGAATTTGCTGTTCAATGTAAGCTGCTTCGTCTGACATTTCTTTTAGAGTTGCGAACCTTCTATACTTAATTGCTTCCCTGATTTCGTTTTGCATGCCTTCTACAAAGAGGGGTTTTATGATCATTCCTCGTGCGTCTGTGTTAAAGTTAGGGTAGGCGAGGGTTGCGAGATGTTCTAGATCAAATAAGAATTCCGTTACTGTTTCTGAACGCTTTTGTTTTCTTTCGCGTAAGAATTGTTGATGTAGCTCATTATCTCTATTGTTTGGGAAAAATGCCTGTAATGCGACTTTATACTGCTTGTATGTGTGGGGAGGGTTTTCGGAATTTGCTAAACTTTTGAATTTTGCTAATGCGGCTCCTCCTAAATGAATTTCTAAACATGCCAACTTTAACTGTACGTCTGTATCTTTCATGCCTTGGAGTGCCATGAATTGTTCTAATCTTTTGTTCCATTCACCAAAATGTTGGGTCACGCCGCCCGTGAATACTGTAGGTTTCGCGTAGAAATTGTTTGCCATGTTATTACGAATGTTTGCTGTTCTTAGATCGTCTATTAGGGTAGGGTTTACTGTATTCTGATTCAATTGTGTGCGTAGGGTACAAAAATGTTCTGAAAATAAATCGTTTATCTGTTCTCTAACGATTTCTCCTAAATGATCTTGCGTTTGGTGGGTCATTCTTGGTTTACGAAGGGATTTCTGCTTAAATGCTTCAATTTTTGCTTCACGCTGTATTTGTTTAAATGTATCGCTTAATGTCTCGTTGGAGGGGATTTCCAGTTTGCTTTTTACGAATACTGTCTTACTGTAGGAAATGATTACTACTGTATTATCTAATGCTTCTAAATGCCCGGATAAGAGTACACCTAATTGGGGGCAGGGAGTTCCACTGGTTAACGTAACGGTACGGTCACCAAAATATGTAACGACCAGATTTGTGTGAGGTACTTTACTTCTAACCAATTAACCAATCGGTCGATACGGCCGGGACAAATACGGAACGGGGGCGATAATATGCGGCTTTACAATACTCGACGGCTGCTTCAGACGTCGATACGACAATGATACGATAACGCGGCGAGTATACACGGCTTAATTGCTTCCGAATAAAATGAGACTCGCTCTCAAAACAATGCTTGCAAATACGGGCGCGGGGTCGAAAAATTAAACGATACAAGAATGAATAAAATCACGCTTTGCTTCTTCTTTTATACGGCGATTTTGGCCACTCCCTGGGCGTCGCGGGAGGTCGAGCTTCTGTCCATCTTCTTCCGCCAATCGTCGTTTCCTGCTATGCTTTTTATGCTTTCTTAATTACGCCTCTCTAATGCTTTTCTGGTACTGTATGCTTTCTGTGCTTCGCTTGCTTTCTACGGTGGGCTTGGCCACACCTTTGTGCTTCTGTGCATGCTTCCTGTATCGGTTTCTCTGTATACACATGTTTTGTGGGGCTGCCGCTACCGTTACACTTGAGACTACTGTACGGCGGGGCTTCTATGTATTTTACTGTGTGCAGGTGTTGTTTACGATTTTTACGGGGATTACGGTAGCTGTGGAATGTGTGGTTTAGTGTGGGTTCTAGGGGAACAGCTGCCGTTTGTGCAAATTAATTAGGGCATCTTAATTGGGCTACCGGGGTGTGAACGGATCAAAATAAAGTACTTCACGTAATTTTATAGGAATGTTTGGGTGTGAATCCCAGACACCCTTGAGACGGTAAAATATGAAAATAAAATAATATCTAATAAATGTCTATTACATACAGTATGCTACATATTTACAGTACTGCTTTAGCAGGTACGTTACATTTCCCTCCTTCCGGAGTTGAACGTCCTCGTTCAAGGCTTTCGAGGTTGAGGAGGGGTGGGGGTAGATTCGATAGTTGCTTTCCGAGGGTAGAAAGGGGTTGTCTCGTTTACATGCACCGTAAATGTAATATTCTTATGGGGGTGTTTAAGTGTAACGTTAGGGTACATGAAATTCGTAACTGTATAGGGTCCGTTTTTGGCGAGGGAGGAATTTGGGAGTCAGCCCTTGTTTACACGAATGATTTTTATAAAGAATAAGATCACCTGCCTTGTAATGTATGTTCTGAGCATGCTTGTTATACTGACGGGTGTAGTGGGCTTGGGCTTTTTGCAAACTTTTCTGCATGGTTGAGAGTGCTTCTGTAAAATGCGATTTTACATGAAGGGCGTAATCGTCTAAATCAACCATGTAGGACATGGGGAAAAAATTTAAAGCTGCATCTGACGGCAGATTAGCTTGCCTACCGTGGAGTAATTCAAATGGGGGGTACGATGTGCTATCATTTTTATGAATGTTGATCGAGAAAACGGCATATGGCAGATAAGTATCCCAATCAGTGTGATTTGAATTGATGTACATGCGGATACGGGTGGCTAGGGTTTGGTTGCAACGCTCAACTTCTCCATTGGCAATGGGATGGTATGGGGTAGTGTGAATTTTCTGAGTATTGCATAAGCTGGTGATTCGTGAGAAAAGATCGGATACAAAATCGGAGCCACGATCACAATGGATGATTTTTGGGGACCCATGAGGGCAAACAATTTTGGTTACGAATAGCTTGGCAATAGTGGCTGCAGTGATGTCAGGGGTCGGGAATGCCTCTACATACTTTGTGAAATAATCGATGAAAACGACAATGAATCGGTTGCCGTCTTCAGTGAGGGGTAACGGTCCCATGCAATCAACACCGACTCGATCAAATGGGCCAGTCGGCTGAATTGGTACCAGATTCGCATACACTTTGTGCCTAAGGGCTTTCTGTGTCTGGCATGGGTGACAAGTTTTGCAGTAACGTTTGATATCCCGGCTCATTTGGGGCCAAAAATATTTCTGTCTGAGCAAGTGTAAAGTTTTCCGGGCTGCAAAATGACCTGTGAATTTGCTGTCATGATGAGAGGCAATGAGATGCTGGACTTGCGACTTGGGAATGTATAGTTTTGCCTGTTTGTCGACTATACGGAAGAGAATGTTTTGATGCACTGCGAATTTGATCAGAGTAAGGGGGTGTTTTTGGGCGATCTTTGCCAAAATACTTTTGACAGTTGGATCAGTGCGTTGGAGTTCGGCAAAGTTTTTCTGTTGCTCTTCTTGTTCAGTTGCTTCGGCCTCAAGAACAGAATTGATGGTGGATATTTCGGGACGGGTTTCTAATTGCTCAATATCAAAGGAGTGTTTTGCTGTCTGTGAGGGGAATCGAGAAACTGCATCTGCGTTGCGGTTAGCAGTGCCTTTCTTAGGTCGAATGTCGAGGTGAATACCAGAGAGGGCTAATCCCCAACGGGCAATGCGAGGGGATGGGTTTTCCTTTTGTAAGACTGCCTGAACTGCTGTGTGGTCAGTGTGTACAATAACATGTTGCTGGAAAAGATAAGGGCCGAAATACTTGACAAATTCGACTACTGCAAGGGTTTCCAACTCAGTGATCGGATAGTTGCGTTCTGCGGGTTTTAGTGTTCGGCTTCCAAAAGCAATGGGGCGATCCTGACCTTTACTGTCTAGCTGACTGAGAATGGCGCCAATTCCGAGTTTTGAGGCGTCAGTTTGCAGAATAAACGGTTTGGTGAAATCGGGATGCTGCAGTATTGGGGCATGGGTGAGTAATTCTTTTAGCTTAGTGAATGCGTTTTGCTGTTCGGGGCCCCAGGAAAATGCGGAGTTCTTTTTGAGTAGTGATATGAGTGGGCTAGAAACTTGAGAGCAATTTGGGATGAATCTGCGATAATATGAGGGTAGGCCAAGGAATGACTTGACTTCTTTTGAGCTTTTGGGCGTGGGTATGTCATAAATGGCCTGTACCTTATGGGGATCTGGTGAAATGCCTTGCTGAGAAATGACGTGGCCTAAGTATTGGACTTGGGGCTGGCAGAATTTGCATTTTTGTATGTTTAGCTTAAGGCCTGCTTGTGAGAATCGGGCAAGAATAGTGTCTAAACGTTCCAGCATTTGGGCATGGGAGTCTGCGAATACCAAAACATCGTCGAGGTATACAAGGCATGTGTTCCATTGCAGACCCGAAAGAATAACATCCATTAACCTTTGGAATGTGGCTGGGGCATTGGTGAGTCCAAAAGGGAGGTAATTGAATTGATACTGGCCGGCTGAGCAATTAAAGGCCGTTTTTTCTCTGTCTGCTTGTGCTATGGGAATGGAATAGTATGCATTGGATTGGTCAAGGGACGTAAAATATTTCATTCCACGGAGGGTGTCTAGAATTTCGTCTATACGGGGCAAGGGGTAGGTATCTTTTTTGGTGACTTTGTTGAGGCCTCTAAAATCAATGCATAAACGATGGCCTCCATCTTTTTTGGGAACTAGAACTGTGTTGGTACACCATGGGGAGTTGCTTTGGCTTATGACACCTGCTGCTGGGAGTTGCTCAACTTCGGCTTGTATGATTTGCTTTTCTTTTGGGGAAGTCCGATAAAGTTGTCTACGTACGGGTTGGGAGCCATTGGTGTCAATTGTATGTGAGACGAGGGTGGTTCTGCCTACGTCCATTTTGGATTTAGCATATAATGTAGGGTACTTCGATAGGGCGCGTAGGAGTTGCGTTTTTTCTGCTTCTGTGAGGTCACTGGAGGTTAAATTAACATTTTCTTTTAACCATGTGAATGTATCAAAACGGTTGGGCTGGTTTTGCGTGGAAGGGGTTACGTTAGCGGGGGTATTTTGTTTCGGGATGTAACAGGAGACTGTACCAATGCATGTTCCAGGATAAAGAATTTGAGCTGTTTCCTGTGTGTTTAGGACCTATATGTGTATGCGACTGTTTTGGTTTTCTGAGATACAAGCTGCGAAATGGACTTTGGGATTCTGTTTGGGTTTTGGGGTGAATTCAAGCTGTTTGACCTGTAAGTACGATTTGGGCAAGGGGACAGTAAATTCGGTTACTGTACGGGGTGGTAATTCTAATTTCTCGTCTAGATAAGTTCCACCACGAGTTGAAAGAGGGCTATATTCTAGGCCATCACAAGGTAGTATAACATTGCCAAATTTGACCTGTGATTTTTGATTGTTGATAGTGTATTCCGAAAATCGACTGAGAAAGTTTTTGCCTAGAAGGATGTCTGCTGTGCAATCTTTTTGGACATGGACCATGATTGTTTCCTGGATTGTTTGGGCTGTCACTGTGACAAAAGTGGTCCCTACAAAGTGAATCGGGAGATTATTTGCTGCTTTTGCTTGGACTAGCGGGGGTTTCATGTCTAATTGTAAAAGTTGTGCGACTCGGGAATCGATGAGTGAGTAGACTGCACCAGTGTCAATCATGCCTTTTGTCATTAATTTGCCGTTAAGTGTGATTGGAATATGAGGGGTATGTTTCTCAGGGACATTCTGGGGTGGCTTGTTTGATGCAGATTGCTGAATTTGATTGATGAGTTCGATTGCAGGAGTTCGGGGGGTATCAATATCGACAAGGACGTATTTCTGCTGCGTTTGTGCCCCTCGACGATTAGCTAATTCTAAGAGAGCATGGCCGAATGATGGGGGAATGGTCTCATGTAAATGTCTGTTGTTTGCTGGTATTTCGTATGCATGTTCGTTTGTGGCATGATGCTTTGGAGAGGGGAAATATTTTCGAAGAACGAGAAATGAATAAAAGACGCCTGCAATAACTACAGTAATAACGGCGAGATTGATAATGATTTGCAGGGGTCCTTTGAGTAAATTGTTTAATCCGTCCGTGAGACTTTGGGTGGTACCGGTTATTACATGTTCTATGCCTTGACCGGCGCCAGAGAGTGTATTTCCGAGTGCTTGGCCAGTGCCTGAGATCATGTTGTAAACTGTATCGGAATTGAGAGACATTTGGGCAGTGTAATTGACGAGTTTTTTGACAATGTTTTCGAGTGTGTGAGTTTTGTAAATGTATTGTTTCAAAAAGAGTAAGTTGGTTGAAATAGTTGCAAGTTGATCATGAAAAATGGCGGGTGTATTAAAATGGAAAAGGGAGAAATTTTGGTTCCAGACGATTTCTAAAGGTAAATTTGTGACATGCGGGGATCCTATTTCACTGACCCATGTATTATTCTGTTTGTAAAGGGCTACATGCATGTGATGGCAGTCAACGGTTTGCGAAAAAGGGGTCAAATCGTTGCCTCCCGGATTTGAAAACATGAGTTCAGTTCCTACGAGGATGGGTAAAAGTTTGTAGCATGTTTGGTTGATTTTGTGGTTGTAAAAGACTCTGGATGCGTTTACCTGCTTGCAGGGCCAGACTGTGAGGGCTTCTCCTGTGAATTCTGCTATGATGTCTGTTCGCTGTAGGAATGCACGCGCTCCAAGGGTTGCATCAAGACGTAAAATTTGCCATACGAGATCAAGGTGACGCTGTGCCTGTCTGCATAATTCATTCCATACGTTTTTGAAATTTTGAATTTCGAATTCCTGTATTTTGTCTGCTAGATAGTTTAGTTTTGCATTAATGGGTTCAAAATCATCAAAATCGTATAGTGTAGTATGAGTTTCGTTGGTTTTTGGGGTTAAAAATGCATTACGATGTGGGGTGCTTTTGTCTAATTGTACGATAATGCCTTGTTCGGTTAGAATGCTGTCTTGGATTTCTGGGCAATTGGGGTTCGAAAAAACTGTATTTTTAACCGAGAATGCACCTTGTAGCTCTTCTATTATCATGTGGGTTGGCGTGAGTTTTATGGGATGTGTATTTGTGTATTCGAAGGGGCATAAGTTTTCAAATGCTGTTTCATTCCAGATAATGGATCCGTCGGCTGTGACACAATGACCTGATGTCGGTTTGCATGACCCTAGGTCGCCTAATGTACCTGTCATAGATTTTCCATTCCAAGATGCTATTTGTCCTATTTCTATGATGACGTTAGTGACTGAGGTACAATGGTCTGTACAACACCATGTGTATTCTACGCTTAGGGAGTTGTTTGTTGACCAAAACCCTGGTTGGGTTTCGTATAATTTTTGGCCGTTGTGTTCTTTGTCTATAACGATTGCCTTACAAACATGTGGGGTTAGATTTTGCATTTCGGTTTGGTCGAAGACAATACCTTTTGATCCAAAAAATCCTGTATTAGTACAAATTTTGCGTTTGCGAACACTGCATTTGTATGCGTCTGTAATGTGGGGCTTAGTGGAGGGGATATAGATTTTTCCGAATGTCTGTACGGGTTTGTCTACTGTGGAAGGGGGCATGCATGATACAAGTTTTGGTATGCTGACTGAGTGACCGCTCAATGAAGTTCCACACATCTGAAATTGGGCACTACACGATGTGGGGATTATTATACAAAGAAAAATACAAAACATCGGCCAATAGAATGTTTTAGTGGAGGCGGCGGGGCACTGTATGTTTTCGTTGTGGCCGGTTTGGTGTTGGGGCTTTTGGTGTTGTCGTTTTGCGGTTTTGCGCTGGGGGGGTGGCCGGTTTGAAATCTGAACATTCTGTAAAACTTTAGAAGTTGAGTTATGGGATGGGGTTTGGACTTGCTTACTTATGGGGGTCGGTAGAAGTGTTTGGCGGGGGCGGAATTGGTAGGGTTCAGGGGTCAGGCCATGGAGAAGGGATAACAAATTGCGGCCTGTTTTCGATGGGGTTTCGGGGGCGATAGGCGGCGTAGTATCTTGTTTTCGGGGGATCTTGTAGCCTACGGGGATGGTGGGCGGCGATTTTTCGATTTTTGCGGCTTCAGGCGTGGGGGGTGGTGACATGGCGCACCAATCGGGTACGTCCAGATCAAGGACGTATTCGTCACTACGGCGGTGGATGTTGGGCATGATAGTTCCTAAAGTAGTCTGAGGGCCGTTAGTTATGGCGGGTAATTTTGAGTAAAATGCGGGGTCATCAATGTCCATGAGGGGTTGGGGTTGCCTGTACTCAATGCAATTTTGAATATTACGACTCTGCTGATTTGGACAGTACCTGCTTGTATGACCTCTCTGCTTGCATATAAAACATTGAAAATTTGAGTAGGGTTTCGAAAGGCAGTTATCTGATCTATGTCCTGTTTGGGAGCAGTGGATGCATCGGCTTTTACAATCACGTGTACTGTGATTATTACGGAAACAGATTTCACATGATTTTCGGGTACCTATTGATTTACAGTTACGAGCTACGTGTCCGATTTGTCCACACTGGAAGCATGTGGATTGCCTAGGGGTGGTGTTGTT
This sequence comes from Romanomermis culicivorax, assembly GCA_963922205.1. Classification (NCBI taxonomy): domain Eukaryota; kingdom Metazoa; phylum Nematoda; class Enoplea; order Mermithida; family Mermithidae; genus Romanomermis; species Romanomermis culicivorax. The sequence goes on along the minus strand of CAWUHX010000026.1, from coordinate 1,377,351 downwards.
CCTGTAAGCATTATTCCTGCTGAAAGTATTGTTACTGAAATTGTTGCAGCTACTCTGTTGTGGGGGTTGGGGTTTTTGTTTGATCTGCAACTGTAAATCTTTTACTTGTTGTTCTAACTGATGCAAAAGATTCTGTTGGTCTGTGTTTTTGGTTAGGGAAAAGATAGGTTCGGGTTTTGGGGGTATGAAGGGAAGGACGTTAGATTTTAACTCATTTCTAAGAATTTGCTGTTCAATGTAAGCTGCTTCGTCTGACATTTCTTTTAGAGTTGCGAACCTTCTATACTTAATTGCTTCCCTGATTTCGTTTTGCATGCCTTCTACAAAGAGGGGTTTTATGATCATTCCTCGTGCGTCTGTGTTAAAGTTAGGGTAGGCGAGGGTTGCGAGATGTTCTAGATCAAATAAGAATTCCGTTACTGTTTCTGAACGCTTTTGTTTTCTTTCGCGTAAGAATTGTTGATGTAGCTCATTATCTCTATTGTTTGGGAAAAATGCCTGTAATGCGACTTTATACTGCTTGTATGTGTGGGGAGGGTTTTCGGAATTTGCTAAACTTTTGAATTTTGCTAATGCGGCTCCTCCTAAATGAATTTCTAAACATGCCAACTTTAACTGTACGTCTGTATCTTTCATGCCTTGGAGTGCCATGAATTGTTCTAATCTTTTGTTCCATTCACCAAAATGTTGGGTCACGCCGCCCGTGAATACTGTAGGTTTCGCGTAGAAATTGTTTGCCATGTTATTACGAATGTTTGCTGTTCTTAGATCGTCTATTAGGGTAGGGTTTACTGTATTCTGATTCAATTGTGTGCGTAGGGTACGAAAATGTTCTGAAAATAAATCGTTTATCTGTTCTCTAACGATTTCTCCTAAATGATCTTGCGTTTGGTGGGTCATTCTTGGTTTACGAAGGGATTTCTGCTTAAATGCTTCAATTTTTGCTTCACGCTGTATTTGTTTAAATGTATCGCTTAATGTCTCGTTGGAGGGGATTTCCAGTTTGCTTTTTACGAATACTGTCTTACTGTAGGAAATGATTACTACTGTATTATCTAATGCTTCTAAATGCCCGGATAAGAGTACACCTAATTGGGGGCAGGGAGTTCCACTGGTTAACGTAACGGTACGGTCACCAAAATATGTAACGACCAGATTTGTGTGAGGTACTTTACTTCTAACCAATTAACCAATCGGTCGATACGGCCGGGACAAATACGGAACGGGGGCGATAATATGCGGCTTTACAATACTCGACGGCTGCTTCAGACGTCAATACGACAATGATACGATAACGCGGCGAGTATACACGGCTTAATTGCTTCCGAATAAAATGAGACTCGCTCTCAAAACAATGCTTGCAAATACGGGCGCGGGGTCGAAAAATTAAACGATACAAGAATGAATAAAATCACGCTTTGCTTCTTCTTTTATACGGCGATTTTGGCCACTCCCTGGGCGTCGCGGGAGGTCGAGCTTCTGTCCATCTTCTTCCGCCAATCGTCGTTTCCTGCTATGCTTTTTATGCTTTCTTAATTACGCCTCTCTAATGCTTTTCTGGTACTGTATGCTTTCTGTGCTTCGCTTGCTTTCTACGGTGGGCTTGGCCACACCTTTGTGCTTCTGTGCATGCTTCCTGTATCGGTTTCTCTGTATACACATGTTTTGTGGGGCTGCCGCTACCGTTACACTTGAGACTACTGTACGGCGGGGCTTCTATGTATTTTACTGTGTGCAGGTGTTGTTTACGATTTTTACGGGGATTACGGTAGCTGTGGAATGTGTGGTTTAGTGTGGGTTCTAGGGGAACAGCTGCCGTTTGTGCAAATTAATTAGGGCATCTTAATTGGGCTACCGGGGTGTGAACGGATCAAAATAAAGTACTTCACGTAATTTTATAGGAATGTTTGGGTGTGAATCCCAGACACCCTTGAGACGGTAAAATATGAAAATAAAATAATATCTAATAAATGTCTATTACATACAGTATGCTACATATTTACAGTACTGCTTTAGCAGGTACGTTACATTTCCCTCCTTCCGGAGTTGAACGTCCTCGTTCAAGGCTTTCGAGGTTGAGGAGGGGTGGGGGTAGATTCGATAGTTGCTTTCCGAGGGTAGAAAGGGGTTGTCTCGTTTACATGCACCGTAAATGTAATATTCTTATGGGGGTGTTTAAGTGTAACGTTAGGGTACATGAAATTCGTAACTGTATAGGGTCCGTTTTTGGCGAGGGAGGAATTTGGGAGTCAGCCCTTGTTTACACGAATGATTTTTATAAAGAATAAGATCACCTGCCTTGTAATGTATGTTCTGAGCATGCTTGTTATACTGACGGGTGTAGTGGGCTTGGGCTTTTTGCAAACTTTTCTGCACGGTTGAGAGTGCTTCTGTAAAATGCGATTTTACACGAAGGGCGTAATCGTCTAAATCAACCATGTAGGACGTGGGGAAAAAATTTAAAGCTGCATCTGACGGCAGATTAGCTTGCCTACCGTGGAGTAATTCAAATGGGGGGTACGATGTGCTATCATTTTTATGAATGTTGATCGAGAAAACGGCATATGGCAGATAAGTATCCCAATCAGTGTGATTTGAATTGATGTACATGCGGATACGGGTGGCTAGGGTTTGGTTGCAACGCTCAACTTCTCCATTGGCAATGGGATGGTATGGGGTAGTGTGAATTTTCTGAGTATTGCATAAGCTGGTGATTCATGAGAAAAGATCGGATACAAAATCGGAGCCACGATCACAATGGATGATTTTTGGGGACCCATGAGGGCAAACAATTTTGGTTACGAATAGCTTGGCAATAGTGGCTGCAGTGATGTCAGGGGTCGGGAATGCCTCTACATACTTTGTGAAATAATCGATGAAAACGACAATGAATCGGTTGCCGTCTTCAGTGAGGGGTAACGGTCCCATGCAATCAACACCGACTCGATCAAATGGGCCAGTCGGCTGAATTGGTACCAGATTCGCATACACTTTGTGCCTAAGGGCTTTCTGTGTCTGGCATGGGTGACAAGTTTTGCAGTAACGTTTGATATCCCGGCTCATTTGGGGCCAAAAATATTTCTGTCTGAGCAAGTGTAAAGTTTTCCGGGCTGCAAAATGACCTGTGAATTTGCTGTCATGATGAGAGGCAATGAGATGCTGGACTTGCGACTTGGGAATGTATAGTTTTGCCTGTTTGTCGACTATACGGAAGAGAATGTTTTGATGCACTGCGAATTTGATCAGAGTAAGGGGGTGTTTTTGGGCGATCTTTGCCAAAATACTTTTGACAGTTGGATCAGTGCGTTGGAGTTCGGCAAAGTTTTTCTGTTGCTCTTCTTGTTCAGTTGCTTCGGCCTCAAGAACAGAATTGATGGTGGATATTTCGGGACGGGTTTCTAATTGCTCAATATCAAAGGAGTGTTTTGCTGTCTGTGAGGGGAATCGAGAAACTGCATCTGCGTTGCGGTTAGCAGTGCCTTTCTTAGGTCGAATGTCGAGGTGAATACCAGAGAGGGCTAATCCCCAACGGGCAATGCGAGGGGATGGGTTTTCCTTTTGTAAGACTGCCTGAACTGCTGTGTGGTCAGTGTGTACAATAACATGTTGCTGGAAAAGATAAGGGCCGAAATACTTGACAAATTCGACTACTGCAAGGGTTTCCAACTCAGTGATCGGATAGTTGCGTTCTGCGGGTTTTAGTGTTCGGCTTCCAAAAGCAATGGGGCGATCCTGACCTTTACTGTCTAGCTGACTGAGAATGGCGCCAATTCCGAGTTTTGAGGCGTCAGTTTGCAGAATAAACGGTTTGGTGAAATCGGGATGCTGCAGTATTGGGGCATGGGTGAGTAATTCTTTTAGCTTAGTGAATGCGTTTTGCTGTTCGGGGCCCCAGGAAAATTCGGAATTCTTTTTGAGTAGTGATATGAGTGGGCTAGAAACTTGAGAGCAATTTGGGATGAATCTGCGATAATATGAGGGTAGGCCAAGGAATGACTTGACTTCTTTTGAGCTTTTGGGCGTGGGTATGTCATAAATGGCCTGTACCTTATGGGGATCTGGTGAAATGCCTTGCTGAGAAATGACGTGGCCTAAGTATTGGACTTGGGGCTGGCAGAATTTGCATTTTTGTATGTTTAGCTTAAGGCCTGCTTGTGAGAATCGGGCAAGAATAGTGTCTAAACGTTCCAGCATTTGGGCATGGGAGTCTGCGAATACCAAAACATCGTCGAGGTATACAAGGCATGTGTTCCATTGCAGACCCGAAAGAATAACATCCATTAACCTTTGGAATGTGGCTGGGGCATTGGTGAGTCCAAAAGGGAGGTAATTGAATTGATACTGGCCGGCTGAGCAATTAAAGGCCGTTTTTTCTCTGTCTGCTTGTGCTATGGGAATGGAATAGTATGCATTGGATTGGTCAAGGGACGTAAAATATTTCATTCCACGGAGGGTGTCTAGAATTTCGTCTATACGGGGCAAGGGGTAGGTATCTTTTTTGGTGACTTTGTTGAGGCCTCTAAAATCAATGCATAAACGATGGCCTCCATCTTTTTTGGGAACTAGAACTGTGTTGGTACACCATGGGGAGTTGCTTTGGCTTATGACACCTGCTGCTGGGAGTTGCTCAACTTCGGCTTGTATGATTTGCTTTTCTTTTGGGGAAGTCCGATAAAGTTGTCTACGTACGGGTTGGGAGCCATTGGTGTCAATTGTATGTGAGACGAGGGTGGTTCTGCCTACGTCCATTTTGGATTTAGCATATAATGTAGGGTACTTCGATAGGGCGCATAGGAGTTGCGTTTTTTCTGCTTCTGTGAGGTCACTGGAGGTTAAATTAACATTTTCTTTTAACCATGTGAATGTATCAAAACGGTTGGGCTGGTTTTGCGTGGAAGGGGTTACGTTAGCGGGGGTATTTTGTTTCGGGATGTAACAGGAGACTGTACCAATGCATGTTCCAGGATAAAGAATTTGAGCTGTTTCCTGTGTGTTTAGGACCTATATGTGTATGCGACTGTTTTGGTTTTCTGAGATACAAGCTGCGAAATGGACTTTGGGATTCTGTTTGGGTTTTGGGGTGAATTCAAGCTGTTTGACCTGTAAGTACGATTTGGGCAAGGGGACAGTAAATTCGGTTACTGTACGGGGTGGTAATTCTAATTTCTCGTCTAGATAAGTTCCACCACGAGTTGAAAGAGGGCTATATTCTAGGCCATCACAAGGTAGTATAACATTGCCAAATTTGACCTGTGATTTTTGATTGTTGATAGTGTATTCCGAAAATCGACTGAGAAAGTTTTTGCCTAGAAGGATGTCTGCTGTGCAATCTTTTTGGACATGGACCATGATTGTTTCCTGGATTGTTTGGGCTGTCACTGTGACAAAAGTGGTCCCTACAAAGTGAATCGGGAGATTATTTGCTGCTTTTGCTTGGACTAGCGGGGGTTTCATGTCTAATTGTAAAAGTTGTGCGACTCGGGAATCGATGAGTGAGTAGACTGCACCAGTGTCAATCATGCCTTTTGTCATTAATTTGCCGTTAAGTGTGATTGGAAATATAGGGGTATGTTTCTCAGGGACATTCTGGGGTGGCTTGTTTGATGCAGATTGCTGAATTTGATTGATGAGTTCGATTGCAGGAGTTCGGGGGGTATCAATATCGACAAGGACGTATTTCTGCTGCGTTTGTGCCCCTCGACGATTAGCTAATTCTAAGAGAGCATGGCCGAATGATGGGGGAATGGTCTCATGTAAATGTCTGTTGTTTGCTGGTATTTCGTATGCATGTTCGTTTGTGGCATGATGCTTTGGAGAGGGGAAATATTTTCGAAGAACGAGAAATGAATAAAAGACGCCTGCAATAACTACAGTAATAACGGCGAGATTGATAATGATTTGCAGGGGTCCTTTGAGTAAATTGTTTAATCCGTCCGTGAGACTTTGGGTGGTACCGGTTATTACATGTTCTATGCCTTGACCGGCGCCAGAGAGTGTATTTCCGAGTGCTTGGCCAGTGCCTGAGATCATGTTGTAAACTGTATCGGAATTGAGAGACATTTGGGCAGTGTAATTGACGAGTTTTTTGACAATGTTTTCGAGTGTGTGAGTTTTGTAAATGTATTGTTTCAAAAAGAGTAAGTTGGTTGAAATAGTTGCAAGTTGATCATGAAAAATGGCGGGTGTATTAAAATGGAAAAGGGAGAAATTTTGGTTCCAGACGATTTCTAAAGGTAAATTTGTGACATGCGGGGATCCTATTTCACTGACCCATGTATTATTCTGTTTGTAAAGGGCTACATGCATGTGATGGCAGTCAACGGTTTGCGAAAAAGGGGTCAAATCGTTGCCTCCCGGATTTGAAAACATGAGTTCAGTTCCTACGAGGATGGGTAAAAGTTTGTAGCATGTTTGGTTGATTTTGTGGTTGTAAAAGACTCTGGATGCGTTTACCTGCTTGCAGGGCCAGACTGTGAGGGCTTCTCCTGTGAATTCTGCTATGATGTCTGTTCGCTGTAGGAATGCACGCGCTCCAAGGGTTGCATCAAGACGTAAAATTTGCCATACGAGATCAAGGTGACGCTGTGCCTGTCTGCATAATTCATTCCATACGTTTTTGAAATTTTGAATTTCGAATTCCTGTATTTTGTCTGCTAGATAGTTTAGTTTTGCATTAATGGGTTCAAAATCATCAAAATCGTATAGTGTAGTATGAGTTTCGTTGGTTTTTGGGGTTAAAAATGCATTACGATGTGGGGTGCTTTTGTCTAATTGTACGATAATGCCTTGTTCGGTTAGAATGCTGTCTTGGATTTCTGGGCAATTGGGGTTCGAAAAAACTGTATTTTTAACCGAGAATGCACCTTGTAGCTCTTCTATTATCATGTGGGTTGGCGTGAGTTTTATGGGATGTGTATTTGTGTATTCGAAGGGGCATAAGTTTTCAAATGCTGTTTCATTCCAGATAATGGATCCGTCGGCTGTGACACAATGACCTGATGTCGGTTTGCATGACCCTAGGTCGCCTAATGTACCTGTCATAGATTTTCCATTCCAAGATGCTATTTGTCCTATTTCTATGATGACGTTAGTGACTGAGGTACAATGGTCTGTACAACACCATGTGTATTCTACGCTTAGGGAGTTGTTTGTTGACCAAAACCCTGGTTGGGTTTCGTATAATTTTTGGCCGTTGTGTTCTTTGTCTATAACGATTGCCTTACAAACATGTGGGGTTAGATTTTGCATTTCGGTTTGGTCGAAGACAATACCTTTTGATCCAAAAAATCCTGTATTAGTACAAATTTTGCGTTTGCGAACACTGCATTTGTATGCGTCTGTAATGTGGGGCTTAGTGGAGGGGATATAGATTTTTCCGAATGTCTGTACGGGTTTGTCTACTGTGGAAGGGGGCATGCATGATACAAGTTTTGGTATGCTGACTGAGTGACCGCTCAATGAAGTTCCACACATCTGAAATTGGGCACTACACGATGTGGGGATTATTATACAAAGAAAAATACAAAACATCGGCCAATAGAATGTTTTAGTGGAGGCGGCGGGGCACTGTATGTTTTCGTTGTGGCCGGTTTGGTGTTGGGGCTTTTGGTGTTGTCGTTTTGCGGTTTTGCGCTGGGGGGGTGGCCGGTTTGAAATCTGAACATTCTGTAAAACTTTAGAAGTTGAGTTATGGGATGGGGTTTGGACTTGCTTACTTATGGGGGTCGGTAGAAGTGTTTGGCGGGGGCGGAATTGGTAGGGTTCAGGGGTCAGGCCATGGAGAAGGGATAACAAATTGCGGCCTGTTTTCGATGGGGTTTCGGGGGCGATAGGCGGCGTAGTATCTTGTTTTCGGGGGATCTTGTAGCCTACGGGGATGGTGGGCGGCGATTTTTCGATTTTTGCGGCTTCAGGCGTGGGGGGTGGTGACATGGCGCACCAATCGGGTACGTCCAGATCAAGGACGTATTCGTCACTACGGCGGTGGATGTTGGGCATGATAGTTCCTAAAGTAGTCTGAGGGCCGTTAGTTATGGCGGGTAATTTTGAGTAAAATGCGGGGTCATCAATGTCCATGAGGGGTTGGGGTTGCCTGTACTCAATGCAATTTTGAATATTACGACTCTGCTGATTTGGACAGTACCTGCTTGTATGACCTCTCTGCTTGCATATAAAACATTGAAAATTTGAGTAGGGTTTCGAAAGGCAGTTATCTGATCTATGTCCTGTTTGGGAGCAGTGGATGCATCGGCTTTTACAATCACGTGTACTGTGATTATTACGGAAACAGATTTCACATGATTGTCGGGTACCTATTGATTTACAGTTACGAGCTACGTGTCCGATTTGTCCACACTGGAAGCATGTGGATTGCCTAGGGGTGGTGTTGTTCCTGTAAGCATTATTCCTGCTGAAAGTATTGTTACTGAAATTGTTGCAGCTACTCTGTTGTGGGGGTTGGGGTTTTTGTTTGATCTGCAACTGTAAATCTTTTACTTGTTGTTCTAACTGATGCAAAAGATCCTGTTGGTCTGTGTTTTTGGTTAGGGAAAAGATAGGTTCGGGTTTTGGGGGTATGAAGGGAAGGACGTTAGATTTTAACTCATTTCTAAGAATTTGCTGTTCAATGTAAGCTGCTTCGTCTGACATTTCTTTTAGAGTTGCGAACCTTCTATACTTAATTGCTTCCCTGATTTCGTTTTGCATGCCTTCTACAAAGAGGGGTTTTATGATCATTCCTCGTGCGTCTGTGTTAAAGTTAGGGTAGGCGAGGGTTGCGAGATGTTCTAGATCAAATAAGAATTCCGTTACTGTTTCTGAACGCTTTTGTTTTCTTTCGCGTAAGAATTGTTGATGTAGCTCATTATCTCTATTGTTTGGGAAAAATGCCTGTAATGCGACTTTATACTGCTTGTATGTGTGGGGAGGGTTTTCGGAATTTGCTAAACTTTTGAATTTTGCTAATGCGGCTCCTCCTAAATGAATTTCTAAACATGCCAACTTTAACTGTACGTCTGTATCTTTCATGCCTTGGAGTGCCATGAATTGTTCTAATCTTTTGTTCCATTCACCAAAATGTTGGGTCACGCCGCCCATGAATACTGTAGGTTTCGCGTAGAAATTGTTTGCCATGTTATTACGAATGTTTGCTGTTCTTAGATCGTCTATTAGGGTAGGGTTTACTGTATTCTGATTCAATTGTGTGCGTAGGGTACGAAAATGTTCTGAAAATAAATCGTTTATCTGTTCTCTAACGATTTCTCCTAAATGATCTTGCATTTGGTGGGTCATTCTTGGTTTACGAAGGGATTTCTGCTTAAATGCTTCAATTTTTGCTTCACGCTGTATTTGTTTAAATGTATCGCTTAATGTCTCGTTGGAGGGGATTTCCAGTTTGCTTTTTACGAATACTGTCTTACTGTAGGAAATGATTACTACTGTATTATCTAATGCTTCTAAATGCCCGGATAAGAGTACACCTAATTGGGGGCAGGGAGTTCCACTGGTTAACGTAACGGTACGGTCACCAAAATATGTAACGACCAGATTTGTGTGAGGTACTTTACTTCTAACCAATTAACCAATCGGTCGATACGGCCGGGACAAATACGGAACGGGGGCGATAATATGCGGCTTTACAATACTCGACGGCTGCTTCAGACGTCAATACGACAATGATACGATAACGCGGCGAGTATACACGGCTTAATTGCTTCCGAATAAAATGAGACTCGCTCTCAAAACAATGCTTGCAAATACGGGCGCGGGGTCGAAAAATTAAACGATACAAGAATGAATAAAATCACGCTTTGCTTCTTCTTTTATACGGCGATTTTGGCCACTCCCTGGGCGTCGCGGGAGGTCGAGCTTCTGTCCATCTTCTTCCGCCAATCGTCGTTTCCTGCTACGCTTTTTATGCTTTCTTAATTAAACCTCTCTAATGCTTTTCTGGTACTGTATGCTTTCTGTGCTTCGCTTGCTTTCTACGGTGGGCTTGGCCACACCTTTGTGCTTCTGTGCATGCTTCCTGTATCGGTTTCTCTGTATACACATGTTTTGTGGGGCCGCCGCTACGGTTACACTTGAGACTACTGTACGGCGGGGCTTCTATGTATTTTACTGTGTGCAGGTGTTGTTTACGATTTTTACGGGGATTACGGTAGCTGTGGAATGTGTGGTTTAGTGTGGGTTCTAGGGGAACAGCTGCCGTTTGTGCAAATTAATTAGGGCATCTGAATTGGGCTACCGGGGTGTGAACGGATCAAAATAAAGTACTTCACGTAATTTTATAGGAATGTTTGGGTGTGAATCCCAGACACCCTTGAGACGGTAAAATATGAAAATAAAATAATATCTAATAAATGTCTATTACATACAGTATACTACATATTTACAGTACTGCTTTAGCAGGTACGTTACATAGTCTTCACTGCTACAGTCAATCTGAGAAGAAAAAGCGGCCGCATACGTAGGTTGATTATTATTTATATGAGCATCCTACCCCCCTTCCCGAGGCTCATTTTTAAAAAATGAACTCACCAGATTATTTCACTTATGGCGGTAGACTCATTTTCACGAAGTGAATTACTCTAAATAAATTTTCGACAACCGTTTCAGAGTTCTGAAAATTTCTGAAGAACTCTATGATCGGTAAATTTTTTCAGGCTCAGTTTGATCGAATGCGCAAAGAAGTGACAAAGATGGCTAAAGAAACGACTGCAGCGGAAAAACTAGCAGCTAATCCATCGACGATTATCTTGTCCACAATTCGTCCGTTGCGACATTACTGTAATTGTACTTCTAATAAATGACCATTTGTTAGTCGTTATTTTGTTTAATTATTTGTCTGTCCCATATTATTTCTTCGTTAAAAAATTGACTATCCCACCTATATTAGTTTTAAACAGCGGACGCCAAGGTCAATCAAGTCGCAAAGACTCAATCATTTTCATCAACACGCTTCAACTGACTTCTACGCTCATGTATCTTATAAAAGATGAAATCGGAAAGCTAGTACTGTTCTACGTTTTTGTTTATTTTCTGCAGAACCATACGTCAGATAAGCTGGAAATTTGCGAGATAAATCGACTAACCCACAATTTGTGGGTAAAAATTCTACAGTAAAAGCTTGGTGTTGACAGTTTGAAGACAATAATCATTATCGTCTTTCATTAATTTACAAGCATTTCATAAAGAGCAGAGCCGGTTTCATCAAAAAAATTTAAGCGTCAGCTAAGTTGCAGCAAAAACTGTAGCTCACCGCTGTATCATCGTTGTTAAGGTGCAGCTCAGCTGAAACCTAAAAATGCATTTATGTTGTTTCAATGAGTATTCCGCTTCTTATAATGATTTCTACATACACCAAAAGAGAGGAGCTGAGCAATGTTAAACTTCAGAATCTGATTTTATGGCATAAATCCGAAGTCCTTAGCAGTTCAGAATTCAGATCGAAAAAGTTGCCCCCAGAAACATGTTTTGTCTGACGTGAGAAAGTAAAGAAAACTCGGAACAAATCAGCTCTCCACGATCTAGCCTCAACTATAGTCAGTTTTTCTTAAAATGCTTTTAAATAGTAACAGTACTAGTTTATTAGAAAATGCCCCGATGGGGCAGAAAAAAGGAGAATATACTTGCTTCGACAGTTGCCATGGTAGAAAAAGAAGTGGACTAGATTTTTGAGAACTTGTGTCAAAGTTGGAAAAAATTCACTTCCTTTATATTGGATTTTCATTCTTTCTCAAAAAAATTTTCCATGTCTGTGAAAAAGTATATTCTGCAGCATCGTGCATTTTATCCTTCCCCTGGCATCAACTACAATCAAATTTTTCTATAAGAGAATTATATGCGCATGATTTCAAATGTAAAGAAATGGTAAACCAATAGCATTCTAACTCCCGACCAATTCAAAACTCCTGCCTCTCACACTAGCTGGAAAATAGTGTGGGAGGCATATTATAGTCATTTTCAGAACTATAAAGAAGCCTGGGGTGGTTACACTAACCCAACATGAGGATAATCTTAACATCGGGATTAAATTGATGATCCTGTGGTTGAGCTAATCGCAATGTTCAAATTATTCTCGTCCAATGCACAAACAACACTCACTTCAGGATTAACTAATACTGAGGTTTAAGTTCGAGTTTGAGAATTGCAAAAATTTTTATATTTATTTGCTTTAGAGATAAGAAAATTATGCGAAAATGTTAGTGCAACCCGACAGCGCAAGCTGGATATAATCCTGGCATTGAGCTCGTTATAATCCTGATGGCATTCAATTTATACTGGACTTGAGATAAAACTGATTCGCCTTTTTGTTCGAAATTACTTTGCGCTGGAGCTTAGACCCCTTTTGTGCAGCTGGGCCTTGGTTACAGTCATTGGGCACTGATCTGCAAATGGGATTCAGCCGTGCCTATATTAGGGTTGTGCACTCCCATGGCAACAAAACGACTTTTTTGAAAGCAGGACGGGAGCGATGGGCGAAATTGCTTCCCATCTGGAAACCCGTAAAAAGTGCTCTTTCTGCAATTTCGGTTTAAATCCAAAAACTGTTAATGATGCTATTTTGTTGCATAGTTAAATAAAAGAGAATAAATTTGTTTATAGCTTGTAATCAGTAGAACTTATGGAATGAGTTTTATATGATATGTTATATAATATATAAAATGAGTGAATGAAGCGTATCGGGCACAATCGGTTTAGTTCTTAGAAGACTTTGTGTTGTAGCTTTTTTTCTAAAAAAGCTGAGTGAGATTTTATGTGCCATTGTCCACAGTTGATTTCTTTTGTTGATACCAAATTCAGTAAAAAAGTTCAACACAGTTGGAAGCAAATATGTGTGAGAGGGGACATGGGAGCACAAACTTCCACAAGGGTTTTAGAACTGGAAAATTTTTTATGCAAAAAATTTTTTGGTCAATTTTTTTGAATTTTTTGTCTAAAAAACGCCATAAAACCAAGATCTACCTCAGTACCCTCCTAAAAATTTCAGAGATGCACATATTTGGTTGGAAAGAATGTTGATGCACTTAGCTGCAGAATATACTTTTTCGCAGACATAGACAATTTTTTTGAGAAAGAATGAAAATCCAATATAAAGGAAGTGAATTTTTTTCCAACTTTGACCCAAGTTCTCAAAAATCTAGTCCACTTCTTTATGGCAACTGTCGAAGCAAGTATATTCTCCTTTTTTCTGCCCCACCGGGGCATTTTCTAATAAACTAGTTCACCTCTTTTTAGTGGGCCTCAACCATGCACGAAAACCTTCATAGAAGCACATGAAGTTTTAAATTTGGTCATCTTCACGTCAAAAAAACAATAAAAAACCATCTTCAAGCTACGAATTCTCACTTCCGGCAAAAGTAAAAGATGTGTAAACTGCATAGTACTTAAAATACATTGTAAACAGACTGAAAAATGACCACACCTATTGAATTCCTCATGGTCTAGAATCCTTAAACCCAAAAAATCGCAGAAATACCTTTGTTTACACTCGATATGAATTAGTGTGTAAAGTGATCACATTCATTAAATTCTCAGTGATCGAAAACCCCTTCCACAAAAAAATTACGAAAATAGGCTTGGTTAAATCCAGAATAATTTTTTTGTGTAAAGTGACGCATCCATTGAATTCCCCACAGTCGAAAACCCCTTCCATAGAAAATCACAAAAAAATGCTTGTTTACACCCCAGATAGATTTTCGTGTAAAATGACGTATCCATTGAATTTTCCGCAGTCGAAAACCCCTTCCACAAAAAATAACGAAAATACACTTGTTTACACCCGGAATGGTTTTATATGTAAGATGACTGCATTCATCAAATTCTCCATGGTCGAAAACCCCTTCCCCTGAAAAATCTCGAAAATACGCTTGTTTACTCACGGGATAATTTTTTGTGTAAAGTGATCACATTCATGGAATTCATTGTAGTCGAAAATCCCCCCCACAAGAAAATTACGGGAATACGCATGTTTACACCCTGGATAACTTTCTTGTGTAAAGTGAAGCATCCATTGAATTCCCCGCAGTCAAAAACCCCTTTCATAGAAAATCACAAAAATACGCTTGTTTACACCCGGGCTAGTTCTTTTATGTAAGATGATCACATTCATCAAATTCCCCGTGGTCGAAAACCCCTTCCACTGAAAAATCGCGAAAATACGCTTGTTTACTCACGGAATAATTTTTTGTTTAGTGATCACATTTATTGAATTCCTCGTGGTCGAAAACCTCTTCCAGCAAAAAATCACGAAAATACGCTTGTTTACACAAGGGATAATTTTTTGTGTAAAGTGACCACATCTATTGAATCCCCGCGGTCGAAAACTGCCTCCACTGAAAAATCACGGAAATACGCTTGTTCACATCCGGGATAATATTTTGTGTAAAGTGACCGCGTCCATCAAATTCCCAATGGTCGAAAACCCTAGCAGCCCAAAAATCCCAATAAGGCTACAAGTTCAATTGAAACTGCAAAAAAATTAGTAGTGCATTATGCGGCAAAAAATTATTTCTTTGAACCCTTAAGTATTATATAACAAAATTGGGGAATTTGGCGTTTTCCCGGACTTTGGTCAACCATATAATTGAATTGAGGCCATATTTCAAAGAAAAAAAATTCGCATTTGAGATTACACCCCCAAGATGCTTAGGCCGAAGTATGGAGGTTGGATATGGCACACCGATTGCTGGGCGTGGTGGAACTGGAGTGCCTTAAAAAGTGCGTTTTTTACCTGTTTTTGGGGCCCCACCGAGCACCACTTGCAGATAAAGGCGAAATGACAAAAGGCACCCCATAGTTTGCCCCTATGCCCGATATTATGCAAAAAACCCGAAGGTTCTAGCTCTTACCGTTTTGGCTCTAGAGGGGGGGACATGAAATTTGAGGGCCAAGTATATTATAGGTTGACGCTGTCGCGCCACCTATGATAAAGCAGGTTACTGTTTCATATTTTTACGATTTTTTGCTAAACGGTATGTCAGTCACATAGGACTGAAAATTTATGAGCCTACTCAAATACCTAACAACCTTTGAAAAAATCCCATCATAAAAGCTGACGACGGTGCTAATTTTTGATTTACAAATATTTTATAAAAACAAACTGTATTTTGATGTCGTCTCTGATGCCGATCACAGATTCTTGGTTAAGATACTAGTGAAAACAGTTCTCAGACACAGATTCTAAAGTCTGGACTTATTCCAAATTGCAATGCCGGTTTTTATAAGCTACGAAGAGAAGTTGGAATTTTTAACATAATATTGTATCGATGTTCATTAAATGAAAGTGGGCTACGTCGTCTGCCTAAGAAACCTAAAAGCCATTGTCTTAGTATTACGAATACAATTTTTTATTATAATGCAACATAATTAATTAATTAGTCATAAAATACTAAGTGGAAAACATTTTGCACGCATTATTTGCTATCTTTCGTAGCGTGGAATCGTGTTTTTCAAGTTAAAGGCCGAAAAGTTCATTAAACTTTCCGATACCACAACCACTTTTGGTGAAACGTCTCCTATGTTCACAGAGTTTTCCATGTTGTACGTGATTGGCAGATTTACGTGCACATACAACAAAGGGTAAACAGCCCTTCACCCGTGTATAAAGTTGCTTCATTCATGGAACAACAGTGTGCAGGGTGCACTGTACCAAGACACACATTTTTTGCCCACTACAGTAGTTCAGATTTCGCATTTTTGGTAACTTTTCCCGTATTAGGAATTTTTATCGTTTTCACCTTACAAGCATGCCTTCTTTGGAAATGAGTGTACTCAACGTCAACTCTGTGGGATAACCGGGGTCAGCCATAGCCTTTTTCTCCTCCTACTGTGCCATGCATACAAATTTTTGATGGACCTGTAACATTTATGTTTATGAAACCATTAACAATAATAATATGTAGTCGTTGTACATGAGCTAAAGTTTCTCTAACGTTTATTTTCGGGTCATTGGATTGTTATCTTGTATGCAGAAAAAAGGTTTGTGGTATGCAAATTGTCTCTGCCAAGGGGATAATTATTTTTCGTGTTTCGATTTTAACAAGATTTTTGTATGCCCTTTTTCAATAATTCCATTCTAGTTATTCATCCTCTTACCCGAGCTATATTTTTAGTAGACTATATCTCTCATTTTTTGCCGACATACTCACGAAGTGTAATTGATTTTTTTGCAGAAGTTTCCAAGGGAGACTGTATATATTCTGTGTTAATTTACGCTTTGTCAGTCTACGAGGTCGAAAAACTGAGAAGCGATGGATATCAAGCCCATTATCTTATTGATTTGTATGCGAGGTAAGATACGACAAGGTGGTGTACACTTCGACAACTTTCATGAATGCGTTCATGTCGTTTGAAAGTGCAGTGCAGTCTACTGACGCAACTTCAGCAAATATAAATATGGCAGTCTACACTGGTATTATGTGAAGATGAATTTACTCTTTGAATGTTCAATCTCAAATTATGCATACTTGCTACATTCCTTTAAGGGTCATGAATCTCTGGAATCAAAGTTTGATACACGAGTTTATGCATGGTGTGTAAGTTAGGAAATTTTCGAATTTAGTCCAATGTGGATGTCTCGACAACATGTTATTTTATGAGTGTCTTCATTTTGAATGTTTTTCTATAATGTTATCCCCTTTTTATCACTGAAAATTTGAAAAATATTCGAGTAGTTCATTCATCCGACAAGATGAGCTAATTTTTGCAAATAAAACAAAAGCCACAGCCGAAAATCGTAGCAAATGATCTTAGATATTGATTTTTTTAGCATTTTGTTTCGAAGAGAACTTAAGCCTCAAAATTTTGCTTCATTTGTGACATCTATCAGAAATTACGTGCTTCAATTAGCAAACGGTGAGCCTTGAGCACAGACGGAATCTGGTACTTGATACCAAAATAATTCCAAGTGGAAAACCAGAACATGATATGTGTTCCATGATTAATATTTCTTCAAATATTTGCTTAATGATGATTGGGAAGCAAGTGGAGCTTTCATATTCCCGTTATTTTCTTTAGAATGATTTTTACTTCAATTTTGTTTTTTTAATTTACGAGAATTTTATAAATCAGGCTATAGTTACTGTAACACGTATCTATTGTAAAAGAATCATTTTTGGTGCGTATTGTTGGCCTCAGTCAGTTTTTTGTCGAAAGTTGGCTGTAAAGTTGTCATTTTTAGTCTACTCCGCCTCCAATTGTGAGCCAATATTCGTCCGCTGGTCGCGAGTTCGCCTGAATTTATCGGCCAAATTGAGCAAAGCCGAAAATTTGTCCGATTGTAGTTTGACTTGCGCTTCGGACGTCAATTGTTTGGGTTTCAACCATAAGCAAGGAGCCAATTATTTATCTAACGATTGTCAAATTTTCTACGATGACCAAAAATTCAACGTCGACGATCACGTCGAAGCCGACGATCGATTTTCTTACTATTGGAAATATTGCACTGATAAACAGCATTACAGTGAAGCGGGTAAGTTGAGAAAAAAAATTTAAACTTTGAATGAAAATTTGAACGCCGTGCATTCATGACGTTACTGTGAAACATGTGGTAGGTACTGATCGTGGGTACAAAAATTTTTATCATAATTCATCTCTCAATTTTTGATGAAGCTCAAATTGTCTCAGAAATCATTCAGTTTTAGGACATGAAATTGATGACTTTGTGAATTAACAAGAATTAGAGTCGGAAATTTGAAGAACGAAAATAGAAAGTACGAAACATGTGGTAAAATGGAAATCTGCGACTACAAAAAGCTAAGCATAAAAACATTTAGATATGGAGAGAACGCTTCACAATAACAAAATCAAAAGAAGTCATAAGGACGAACGGAAGAAAACAAAACACAAAGAAATATAGACGAAATCAATCCAGAAATTTAAATTGTTCAACTATTTTTAAAACTTCAACTTTTCCTGTTAGATTCACACAAGATTGTGGAAAAGCGAAATGTCGGAGGAAGGCCTAAGCGGCCAACTATGCTTCGCCGTACGGTGCCGTAGGGCGCCGTACGGCACGCAAGTATAGCAGCTACTTATGCGTCGTACAGCGCCGCGCGGCACCGCACGGCACGTAAGTATAGCAGCTACTTATTATCATTTACCACCGTACGGCGACGTACGTCGTGAAGTTTAGCAGCCACTCATCAGGCGCCGCACGGCACCGCACGGCGCGTGCGGCGAAGTATAGCAGCTCTGTGTGGTGCCGTACGGTACCGTACGGCGAAGTATAGTTGGCCCCTAACTCTGCTGTGCTATTTCGGGTTTTATTATCTATGTGGCTTCCGTTGTTTTTTTATAAAAGCCAAAGTAACTATGGTGATGTACTCGCTCACAGTAAAGCATGCTTTTCGGTTTGCAGTCTTTTGAAATCTTTCGGAAAACGTTGCATGAAAAGTCACAAATACTAAGCCTCATTCTGACTGGCTACTGAAATACAGCTCTTTAAGATGAGGCCTTTTTTAAAAAATTGTAAAAACACATTACCTCCTTAGTTTTTTCTTGAAAAAAACAAAACATTAAAATGAGGGAAAATTTTTTGCATTTTCCTAGTTTGATCATTGCGGACGTCGGCGTGTAGACTTCGTTTAAAAATGATTGCAACTCGCGCCGTTTTACGATTAAAATTTTTTTAGCCAAGAAAAATTGTAAATCGGTCTACCACTTTGATTTTCACATCGATCGGTTTATGGATATGAATGAAATCGAACGTACGATACGTACGGATAAAGTCGAGGATTGTTTGAATCGGTGTACAAACGAACCGGCATTCGTTTGCCGATCTGTTTCATTCAATAGGACGGGTCGTTTGTGCAGCCTGAGCGCCCAAAGCCAAGCCACGAAGCCCAATTCGTTGAGGGTTAACAACAATCCGAATTACAGAATTGATTATTACGAGCATGCCTGCGCTAATGGTGAGATTTGTTCTTGAACGTTCACTTTACAATAATTGTTGTCAGTTTTGTAGAAAATATAGACAAGAAAGTGGAATACCGTAGGCGCTCTGTAAGATGAAAAATATTGTTTGAATCTTTCATGGAACCGTAAGAATAGTTTAAAAAAACGTAATACTACAGAGAGTCTACCGAAAGATAAGCCACTAATGAGTGAACATAAGTAATAAAATCATCAAAGTAACCACGCAACTACATTCTAATGAGTGAAAAAAATTTTATTTACTTAACAAAAGGACCACACCAGCACCTCGAGTGACAGAACAATCAGTCTAGACGGACGTTTGTCATGCTTCTTGTACCAATTGTGATATATGTGGCCCATATGCCCTCGGATACCTTTCTGCAGTTCTTGGGAGAATCCGAACTTGGTTCTCACCCTGACGCTAACTGGACAACGGTCACCGTGGTGAAGGGCTTCCTGGGTGGCGCTGGAGCTGTCCCACCATTGGCCTATGTCGGGATAGGTGTAATCATCCTGACCAGGGCTCAACAAAAATGGCCGGGTTTGGATCCATGGATTGGCTAAAATATCAGTCCTACGAGTGGAATGTTGTACGTTACCATACAACATCCCTCCCCCTTTCAGCAACAGAGGGGCCCCTTGTATGGTCACCAATGTGATATATGTTGCACGTATGCCCTCAGCTACCTTTTTCTGTGGTTCTTGGGAGACTCCAAACTTGGTTCTCACCCTGATGCTAACTGGACAAGTCTGAGTTAGTGTCAAGAGGGATATCACTCCCAAGTGGCAGAGGGTTGCTTGATTATAAAGTACGAATATTATTATTGAATTCAAAATTCAATAAACACTAATAAAATACAAATAAATGAATGTCGCGGGGACGATCAAATAACTGCAACGCCGATGGAAATATTATACATGTCCGGCCGCGGACGTCAGTAGGTAGAATGATAGTTTGCAAGTCGAAAATGGGTGAAACAAAGATGCACCAATACACTCTAGCAGCAATAGGGACACAAACTGCGACGATTAGTCATAAGGAGACTAAACGTCCAACCCGGGTCAATAAAAATAAACACGAATGAATAAAAGACGAAAAAGACGCCCAAACGATATTTCTTAACACTATGCAAAATTTGATATCCATTTGTTTTTGTGCCAAAAATTAGTATAACACAAACCATTTTGACATATTTGTTTACCTATTAAAAAGTGGACCTACTTTAACAACAAAGAACTTTATAAATGAAATAAATATGATAGAAGACCAAAGGTCAGAGGAATTGACCCTCCGACACAATTCTGGTGGTGCAAATATCATTTTCGTTTTGTTTTTTAATTTTAGAAAAACTTTTCTCAATTATTTTCAAATATTTTATCAAGTTCAAAATTTAAAAAAATCCATTATTGAATATACCTCCCGAGTAGACCAAGGACTGATTATTTTCAGCAAACGTGGATCCATGACAATTATCCCATTTCTATCTAAAATTATTGGGGTAACTCTGGGCCAAGAACAACAAATCAGTCATCTCACCAGGGTTCGTGGCACGCATTTGGCAGGACACAATTTCTTGTATTTACTTCTGAAAATATGGGGCAAATTGTACATTTGATGCAACAGCATATTTTACAATTTTTAAACAATAAAATTATTCATTTTCACGATACGTGCGTCATCTAATTGGTAAAAAATTAAATGAGTCTCTTTCTTTCACTTGTTTTTATACAGGTAGTTTCACTTTTCACCACGATTGTCGAGACAACGGAGTCATCATTTCTGTCGATTCTAAATTTCCGTACTCCGGTGCCCTTTATGCCTTGTACGACTTTTTCACTTGCCGAATAGAGCCCAAGGACGAAACGAACTTCTCGTTATTCTTCCCATTTCCGTCTTATTCGAAAAATTGTTCGGATAGTTTTTCGCAAAAAGTAGGAGCAATTTCGTTCACCAATGAAAATCATGATTTCAAACATTGGAATCTTTTTTTTCAGGAAAGTAATAACGTTTTGGACGTCGTTTTATCTACGGACGGCATGGAACCGTTGTACTTTTTGACAGATCAGGTAAGGTCTGGTATAGATCACGTAACAGCACGTTTGTTCCGACAACGAAAAGCAAGCGACACTCTCATATTTCAGTTCACTGTATTTATTCCATACGAAGTCTTAAACTCATGGATTGATTAGCCAGTACATTTTGATCCGACAATGATGAAAAATATGACGTGTATAGTTCGTTTTCTTCCATTTTTTGGAGTTCAGGATTGAAAATATACGTTAAGAAGATGCAGTACCAATTACAATTTTAAAAAATCGAAAGTTGAAGCTTAGGCACTATCTTAAGATCTTTAGGACTCTAACATCTATGCATTTTAAGGATACTCTTTATCAAGCAAAGTGCCCTTCGTCTATGACGTCGTCTAAACCACCGAAAGCTACGATCTTGGGTAAATTTTCGGACAAAGTGGAAAGTTCGACGCCGTTTCTAGAATCCGAATCCTTTACCCATATTTCATCTTCAGCAATAAGCGAGTAATTAACCTATTGGACCAAAACTAGTACAGCATGTGTAGCTTTTAAATACTTAACGCCCGACTGGTTATGGAAACGAGTTCAGTTTTTCTTATCATAAAAATATACAGATTAACTAAGCCAGATTCCTGCAAAAATATCTTTTTTAAAAAGTGATCGTCAGGTACATTTGGAACGGAAAAACTAAAATGTAGTTATCTAGTTCGTGTTTCATTGTCAATATACAGAAATGTTGCAAAAAATTGTGAACCTGAAGAACAGGTAGAACGTTTTAGAAGCCTGTTTAATGTACTTTCTTATATGAGGATATCGTACATTATCTACTAATTACTGTGTTATGGTCATCCACGCTAAACCACTGCCTTCGATCTCTTTTTCTGCATTAATAAATCAGAAAACATTGACCATGAGGAAGAATCAGCAAAGCATAAGCAACGAAAATTTGTCACTTATCATGGCTGTCTTTTGTTGCACAATACTGTATATATTCTACTAAAACCCCCGCTCTCCAATATGACCAGTCTTCTGAAAAAGTCCCGTCTATGGGGGTTCTGATGAAATGCAGGTTTACCATGAAAAACAATTCCTTTCCATCATAGTGTGTGACAGGAATTAGCAATCGTACTGGTCTTGTCAATTCAGAAGAAGAATATGATCATTTTCTGATTCAGTTCCAACTGAAACTAAATGTTGCTTTGTTGAAATAAAGTTGCAAGTTGATGGTCCCTAATAAAGGATAGAACCCTTGCTTCCATACAACTCTTACCGAGGACTTGAAGAAAGGATTAGAATCCGCGGGTTTTATTAGAATAAATACGGTGTGCCATCTGTTCAAAATTTTTTAACTTCGGTCATTATAAAAACTTTAGAACGAAATTTAGATTTTTGCGTTCTATGGAACTTTCTTCAATCGGTGCCAAACATGAAGAGTGAAAGATATCTCTTGGTCATTGTAGAATACTACTTATAGCTGAACATGTTTCAAGTTTTGACGACTGTTGCTACAGTAATTAAGTGAAGAGAATAAACACTGTAACTTTAACGAATTTGCATGTTGGTCTACTTCGGGGTACAAGTATTTTCGGGTACATTTTCGGGTACTTCGGGGTACAAGTATTTTTAATTTTCATGGAATGGGAGGAAAAAATTGGTATGTACGGAAAAAGATAATTTACTGAAGGCAGAATATGCTAATTTTTACGCGTCATTTTTCTTGCAGATTCAATGACTTTTTCTCAAAATAGCTGTTAGTAGTTGCATACCGGAACTTCTAATGTTTCAGTTTCAATCTAAACTCATCGCTACTGCACACTCGTGTTCAAAATGCAGTATGGCTTGTTCTACTTAGAAAGCTTACTTACAGGCAGCGCGCAATTAGCAGCACGTCAGATCTTGCAAACGTAACAACATTTTCAACACCGTCTTCCTCGACCGTGGCCGAATCGTCGGACTACATCGCTAGCTTCACCGAAAGTTTTTCCACCGGAAGTTCCTCACCGCCGGAAGTTTCGGCCACTCCCACAGATAGCATTGCACATTCCACTAGCAGTAGTAGCAGTCTGGCGGCCGGCCACGCATTTTTCACACCCACGACCGAATCTTCGGCCGTGCGCCACGTCCACTGGACTTTTGCACCGGACGTCGAACTGCTTTTGAACAATTCTTCGCCGGCCGTGAGTAGCACTAGTAACGTAATTGCCGCGCAAATTTTAGACGTTTCGCCCGTAGTGGATAAAAACAACTTGCTGCAAGAATCTACTGTAAACCAATCCAAACAGACGCTTGAAACTTACACAATCGCACTTAATCACTTTACGTTTGAAAAATCGACACCTTTTTCGCGCAGCTCGATGATGGTTGATTCTGTAGAATCAACGACGCCAAGGACGACGATTCCATTATTCATGGCGTCGTCTACGGAACGTCCCGAAGACAGTCCTGCTTCATCGACTCGTAAATTTGAAACGTTCGTTTTTAATCACATGTCGTCCACGAGCAAAGCTCCATCGGAAGAAAAGTTGGTTACTAGAAAAGTTGTCGTTTTGGAACCATCAATGACCAGTAGAACTCCTGAACAAGAGAAAGAGCACGGTGTCACAACTCCGGAACTAGTCCATTTAGTCGCCATTGGTCAAAAAAGCGCAGCTACCAAAAATGATGAAAACGTAACGAGAAAAGTGTCGACATCGGCGCCGCTGATCGATCGAAATTCAAAGCAGCAGAATAATGAGTCAGTGACTACGAATTTGACTGAAAAAGTTGAAAACCAAGAGCAGCAACCGAAGGAGAAAATCTCATTTGAAATTTTCCACAATAATCAACCGGTGAACGCTGTAGTCGTCGCCAGTAGAATCGTCTTGAATTTTAATTCTACTGCACAGCTGCCGTCTAGTAAGTTAAAAACCACAGTGCGGTCCTGTATACTGCTGACGTGCTCGCAGAAAATTTTTGTGATCTAAATGCGCCCTGAAAATTATATTGTCGTGACTCACTCAGTCGCTGGCATGGTTACAGGCTTTTATGGAAATCTCTCTTACATACTTGTCATCAGACATGCACGGCAAGAATTTCCCAAGGGGAGGGTCCCTGGACCTTTTATCCGGTGGGGTGAGTGAGCAAAAAATAAAAAAAATTCTAAATGCTTGTTTTTCATACAAAATATGCACAAAAATCATCAAAAAAGCTGTCTTGGAAAAAGTTCAGGGGGTGTTTGACGATTTTTTTGGGCCAGCTGGGTGGCCAGGGTCTCTGGTAAGGGGGTTTATCCCCCTACCCCCCAATGTGCATGTATGCTTGTCATACATGTTTTGTTCTAAAATTGTCTCCATTCTGAATCTGATCAAGAAGACATGGAAAAAAGAGTTTTAACGGATGTACATATCTAGAAGCAAACAGTTTCGCAACATGCAGTGGGAATTTTATTTCAACCATGTCATTTTGAGCGTCCTGGTGAGTTCTATTCAAAATTTTTGTGTCATTAATGCCCTAATTCTGAGAATTTCCGAATTGATTTCCTGTGAAAATATGATATAACCCGCCCTCTAACTGAACGCGTCCTCCAATACAGCCAGCATAATAACCTAAAAAATTTGAACTTGCTGGTTTTATCGGGATAAATACAATAACTTTTTATCGTATCAATCGGTTTTTTTGGTGTCTTGATTAATGCATTTTTTAGAAAATTTCACTCAAATTCTTTAGGAACACTCTTATCGAGCTCTTTTAGACGTTTTCGAGATCTGTCGAATATAAACAGAGGTGCGAAAAAAGCGATCGTTTCCGCGGAAAACTTAGTTTCCGAAGCGTACATCACAAATGAAATGAAAAACAGCCATTCTAGGTGTTTCTGATAATGTGGCACTGTTTTATGTTCTCAGCGCTACTGGAATTCATGGTTCTGATAGTTTAATAGGACTCTGAAAGCAAGATAATAATGTAAAAACTTGAACAAATTCGCCATGAAGATTCGCGTTCACCTACGTTCTAGTTTCAAGATGTAAATTCTGTTTAATATTATGCACATCTGAAGACATTATTCGATTTTCAGGATCATATTTGAACGTTCTTAATTGTCAAGTCGAACCAGTCAATTCACCGTATGCATCAGAGCGAGATCCCATTCAAATTGTGAAAAATGGGTATACTTTATTGATAAATTTCTCTTCCTATTTTATTACGATGATACTTTCGTAGAAGGCAATGATCTGCAATTCATATTAATATTAGTCTTTTTCAATATTACGTACCCAAAATCTGAGTTTTAATTTGTTACAAACATGCTGAGAATATTGACAGTTTTTTTATCGAGTTTCTTTTCAAATTTGGCTTTTTTGGTTCAACCTTCTGATTTGACTTTCCGCATTTTGTTTCCTTGGTTTTCGAAAAAGTTCGTAACTTTCAAGATGCCAAGCTGACGGCGTCGGCCTAGTTTGCCCGCCTATTCGAGCCGACGGCGGCGAAAAAATTGAGATGGAAGCCTTAAGGTATACCCACACAAGCGAGGTGTTGTTCACCTGTATCGTGCGAACCTGCGGTTATGGTCAATGTATCGAGGTAAGTTTCATGTTTGACAAAACATCACTGATCTGTTACATGTCTTTCCCCACAAGAGACGTTTTATACTTCTAGATTATTGTAAGTACACTTGAATCGTGGCCAATTTCTTTCTGAAATCACAAAATTAAATTGGTGACGTCTGCAAGACTACAAGCTGGTTTTGCACATAAACAGTGTTCTTGCTGTTCACTTTTTTGTTCATTCAATGCTCAATTCTCTCAGAGCATCTTCAACTGACCGTAGCTCACGGGCTCTAATTTTTTTCAAGCTTTTATTGTGGGTTCTACTGAATGACATTTCTTTCAAATTGGACGTTAGCAATGAAAATCAACATAAAAATCTCAATTGAAACTGAATCTTATCAAAAATAGCGTTTTTTCGTAAAGTTCTTCCTCCAAGTAGAGCGTATTCGTAAGTTGGAACTGCCTATTCATTTCACTCAATTCCATGAAAACCAATAATTCTCATAGATTCTACTCTATTCGGATACTCTTCCTGATTGTATTCGAGTGCGATTACTATTGGAGAGTTTGAAATAAATAAGAGTCAAAAAGAGAATAGAGTAAAAATGCAGTACCTTTTTACAATTGAGATCGTAGCTAGCACGTTAGTGCTAGACTACAATATGTTTCGTTTTGGGCACGCCGATTTTCACGTTTAAGACAAGATTTCTAAAAAACTATAAGACATCCAAAGCTCAAATTCGGCAACAATATAGAACTCGATGCGGGCTACAATATGGTACCACTTAGAATACTGTAGACAGCTAAAGTTATGACACAAACTAGAGGACCGTTTTGCCACCTTTTCATAACTAACGATTATTCTAACCGATTAGCTCGATTGTGGTATTAATATCTTCAGTAGGGTCATATCTCGGGACCACCACAAAATTTTTTCGAAATATGCAAATGCGACCTTATTTCAGTGTAAAGAAAAATCTCAAAACTCCGACCAGTAATAACTTTGCGAATATTTAGTCTTTCTAGACGATTCTTGTTCCGTTGGATGCAGCTCCTTGAGTTGTTCAAGATACTGACTGGCGGTTTTAAAATTTGCAGTGTAAACTTAATTATCATAGAAAATATGCAAATTTGGCCGAGTCGGGGTAGATGACCGCACAAATATCTCGAGTTGTATAAGTCGTAGAAAGCTAATTCTTTTTTTGTTCGATAGCTGAGTAAAATGCCCAGAGTAAGCCACCTTAACATCTAGTATGTGCAATGTAAAGAAAGTGTAAACAAAGCGAAAATGTCCATTTTAAGTTTTTTTTGCGATTTTCAGATCTTTTGTTGCACCATTGAAACGAGCTTCTTTTTCTACCCCCCAGTTTTGGTATTTGTTTTTTGTAAAAATGTATATTACGTTAGAAATTTGCATAAATGTTCTTTACAAAAAAATTTTTTCGATTCATCGATTTTAAGTAGCGCCGTTGCAAAGAGCGTATTTTGTTGTCCCTGATGCATATTTTTTTCGAAATATCTCAAAGTACGCTAAAAGTTTGCGTAAATGATATGCCAAAAAATGTAAAATTCGCCACATTTTAGTGGCGTTCGTACTATACTTCAAAAATACACTTTTTCAGTAAAGAATTTTTTTCACCTTCCTTGCAGGAGCTTGAAAGTACGATATTTATCTGAAAATGCCAGGAAATGACAAAAAGGAGAATATGTTTTTCCTTTTTGCTTGTTTCACTGGCTTAAAAGTTCGATATTAGGCCTCCCCATCATTTCACCTCAGCAAAATTCTAACTGAAAAAAACTCCATTTTCTGAGAAACATATACGCGCCCAGTTTTTTAAAAGGCAAAACGTTTTTAAACCTCTGCGCATGAAATTCACTTGTCTTGTAGCAATTTTTACAATCTACATGATTACTGTATGTACAATACATACTTCGTTTTCATGATAGAACACACGTGATGCCTCTAACTGCATGTATAAAATTCATTACATGTTTGTACAAAAAAAGTGCTATAATTGACAAAAACTACACAGAACAATAACCATTCTCTAATACTAGGAAGTGGCGAAAGATGAATATGTTTCTCCTAGTCCCATATTTCACTGAGCATAATACTGTACTTCGTTTCCGAGAACCTGGTTGTAAATTCACCGTATTCTTGATTCACACGTATTGTTTTTTCCGAGTTTAAAACGCGGCAATTTAAATTTCTAATACGATTAATGCTAGTTTAAACTTATTTGAAACTATGCTTTAGCTAATTTTACTCAAATAATGTTCGCCAGTCTCCCAAAAATCGCCGTCAACAAAAATGTTGCTGTTTACCAGCAATTAATTTTTCGAATTTGTTTCAAATTGTGTAAATTCGTTGTCTTGCGAATCAGGAATACTGTTGGTTTACCACCTGCTTTTCGGAAACAAGGTATACGCTACTGCATTGTATAGAGTAATGAAAAATTCTAACAAAGAATGGCACATAAGTAATTACAAAGATTCCGGGTTTTTCATTAAACCAAAGTTTTTTCTTCTGTAAAAATCAACTTTAACTGATACTGAAATTTTTCAAAGATTTGTCCATTTTTGCGCAGAGGCATTTTCAGAAATGACTAAAAAACTGGGCGCGTATATGTTTCTCAGAAAATGGAAAATTTTTTCAGTTAGAATTTTGCTGAAATGAAATGATGGGGAGGCCTAATATCGAACTTTTAAGCCAGTGAAACAAGCAAAAAGGAAAAACATATTCTCCTTTTTGCCATTTCCTGGCATTTTCAGATAAATGTGAACTAGATCTGATCGTAAAAGCTAGATTGTAGTCAAAAATTATCACATTGAAGCATATCACCTATGTAACTTGCTTCAATGTGGGCATGTCAAATTATAAAATTCTGATGATTTGTCGAAGTTGTTGAAAAAAGCTTGCATGTTATATTATACAAGTGGTATCAGCAATCGTTTGGCGTTCCAGTTTTCTGCATTCAATGTCAGAATTACTCTATTCTACGTATCTTCCTTCAAATCCGTTTGTTGAATCATGCTTCGCATGAAACATCATTTTGTAACTGATTTCACAAAAGTCGACAAGTTCCAGCGAGATATCTCGTTAAAGAGTCCAATTTGCAATCCGAGAAGCTCAATCTGACTGGTCACGACTGCCGTAGCTGTGCCGTGAAGTATAAATGCGACTTAAGCCTAAGCCTAAGCTTAGGCCTAAACCTAAGACGCGACGATATGTACATCAAATATTTCAAAAATGTTTTAGTGGTAAACTTGTAGAAAAGTCCCTCGATTTTCCGGATTTTACCCCGACACCCTTCATTAGACTGTTAATTCCGTTTAATTTTGCAAAATGTATTAAAAAATTTTAAAAATATAATACAGAATTCCCTTTAAGACACAATGCTACGGTTCACTTTCTATGTTTTTAGTTTACTGTAATTTGCTGCATTCTGCTGATATACAATTCTGCTTACTATGGTGTTTCGCTACGAAATTTTCATATTGCTTTCAGCCAGTTTGCAAGTCAGTCGATGGTTGTTTCACCTTACCCACGAACCCTTCGCTGCTTTTCCAACAAAATTTACTGAACAACAACATCAATTTTTTCAATAATCGTGCTTTTCGTCGACGAAACAAACGCCAAGCCGGATTTTTCCCATTTTCTGGCCAGCAACAGCAGTCAGCCCCACTATTCCCGCTGGTGCCCGGGTTCCAGGTGCCCGGCGCCTTGCAGCACAATCTGCAACAGCAAATCAACAGCGGTGCCTTCGTCGCCGATCGGGATGCCGTGGTCACTCGAAAATTGATCGTGGTCAACACTGAAAACGAATTGCAATATTTTTTGAGGACTGGTAACGTGCCGCCAAGAAATTTCAACTTCAATGGATTTATTTACAGAAGATAACTTTGAAAATCATGGCGACTGGAAAAAAATCGACGCCATTTCAGACGAGGCGCCCTGATGTCATTGTTCGAAAATTTTTTGTGTAAAGTACGGTTATGTTTGTGTACATTCCAAGCTTGTGCTGTTGTTTTTAATTTAAATAAGAAATAAACATCGAAAGGCTACAGCGAAACAACGAACTCATCGTTTGAAAATAAGTATACTGTATCAAAAAGTTCTGTGTGCAAGCTTCCAGGCGTTGGGAGACTGTTGAAAGAGCTTATTCAAAGTATTATTTACATCCATTTTTCTTTCTGCTTCAGAAGCTTATTCAAATTTCAGTGTAAAAGTTGCTTTCAAAAATATGCCCGATATAACGTTACGCGGTATATTGGATGCGCTGAATAAGGAATTTACACCTGGATATATGTACCGTTACGTTTTAATGTCATTATTGCTATTGATTGTGAGTTATTGATGGTTATGGGATGCAAAGTTTCGAATTTCTAAATTTACCTGCTACCATTGACGGAAGTTTCATTGAAACAACCGATGTTGTAATTAAGGCCTGCGTATACCCTGGCAACTTGGATGCGGTTCGTGGGAGCTCCTGTCTGGTTCTACCCCTAAGGCTAACTGGGCGAGATATGTAGCAGAGAGAAAGAAGCACAGTACCTGGCCAGAGACGTAGAAATGAACGGGTTTATTAGTGTAGGGAACAAGAATACAAAACAAGGCTAGGGGAAACTACCAATGTGTCAAACAAAGTCAAATACCGCCAAGGTTTGCACTAAGAGTTGCAGAACCCTGGGTCACTCTACGCGAGTCCTACACCACCACTTCCCGAAGGGAAGCGAACCAAGTAACACAATCAAAATAACGAGAGGGACAGAATGAACTGTCCAACGAAGAAACACTGACTACTATCAAAAATGGAACGTCGACCGGATGGCGCTAGACGACGTAGGATGCCAACGATATTTATACGAGGAATAATAATTTTACGACAAACGTTTCCATCATCCCGACAAACATCACCAAACATTAAGAAAAACTTTTACGAATAAGCAAAAATCCTTACCAACGACGCCAAACGTCAACTAAAAATCGCCTATTCAAAACATTCTCATCCATTTTTAGATTTTGTACCAAAAATAAAGTGACACAAACCGTTTTGAATGTTTTGTTTACCTAATAAAAAGTGAACTTACTTTAGCAACAAAGAACTCTAGAAAATAAAAATGATAATAATTAGAGGACCAAAGGTCAGAGGAATTGACCCTCTGACACCGATAAAATCAAGTATATTTTGCGCCCTTTATTATTGCATCAATTCTCATTGTCTGCATTTTCGTTTGTGGATTCAGACTCATTTTAGCTATTCCGTTTGAAAAAGTCACACTTGCTGATCCTTCCCTTTGCAATTTCTAACCTAAGAAGTGTCAAAAAACATTAAATGATAAACATGCACATGTTTATTATGCTGATTACTTGGTCACATAGTGTATTCGACAGGAAGGAATCACTGTGTGGATTTTAATTCGAAATTGTCATGCATTTATGATTTTTTCTATTGGGTGACTTTTTTGAAAAATGCGGATTTTTAAGACGTTTGAAGAAAAACCCTACACATCAAAACGAAAATACAATTGATCTGTTTTGTTTCTAAAAGTACAAACGTCATGTAGCCAATCCAAAATTAGCAAAAAAAATTTTGTCCCAGAGATACTACACGCTCATCTCGACTACTCCAACCGAGAAATAGCCTACTACAGCATGCGCCATGGCTAAAGACGATCATTTATCGATTCAGTTATTTACTCAGCTAATGGGCTAATGAACAAAATATACATTTTAAATGTCAATCATGCATATAATATATGTACATGTACATATACAATAACTTTGTGTTGAGCGATCGAGGTCAATGACACAGATTTTGAAACTTCTCAGTTACTAGTTGGCTTTTTTCCCTTTGTACATGCCAAATGAAACAACTGCTAAGCTGGTGTCCATTAAAATACATAATGGAGCACACATAATTGGCATATTGCATGTTGCCTCTGAAAATCTCTAAAGACCATGGACAGGATGAAATTTGAGATATGCAAATGCAACTCTTCGGGTCAACATTAATATTAAGCTAAGAAACCCCAAGCTTTCTTTGGTGACACATTGTAGGCAAATGACCCTTTAGCAAAAAAACGAAACCCCAAGCTATCATTGGTGACACTTTATAAGCAAATGACCCTTCAGCAAAAAAACCGAAATCCCAAGCTTTCTTTGGTGACACTTTGTAACAAATGACCCTTCAGCAAAAAAGCCAAGTTAGAATTTTGTTTCTTCCAGAGCTCAGCTAGGATTTCTTGTGGTCTCTCTCATTTAGAAATCTGTGCATTTTCTAGCTTTCTGTTTGTGTTCTTAATTTTAACCTAATGGCGCCAAAGTCAAAATTTAGGGATCGGCTTCGCAATATTGCGTATGTTTGGGCATACAAAGGAAACATCAACTTTAACCATATATTTGATGCACCAGAGGTAAATTTTCTAGAAACAACAGGGCACCTTTGTTATTTATAATCTTTTTAGATCAAAAAGCTCTTTCTTCACGAGTCACTTTCAAAAAATACCAAACCAGAATTTATTTTTGAAACTCTTCTCCCGGTGGTTTCCATTTTGATGGCTCCTGCTACAAGATTAAAAATAACGGTAATTGTGCATAGTCATGGCCACACATGTGCGTGCAGGTACTCTGTTGGGTCTCTTGTGGACCATACATCGGCATCAGAGGGTTTGGTGGGTCTGGACCCTCCCAGCGGTCTGAGTCAAAAAAATTTTTTGAGCCGTTTTATAGAAAGAAGTAACTAAAGATGCTAAAAAAATAAAACTCATTTTTGAGTGGGGTATTCGAAAAAAAAGTTTCAGAGCACCAAACTGATTTTTGAGTGGGGTATTCGAAAAAAATAGTTTCAGAGCACTAAACTGGTTTTTGAGTGGGGTATTCCAAAAAAATAGTTCCACAGCTCGAAAGTGATTTTTGAGTGGGGTATTCGAAAAAAATAGTTTCAGAGCACCAAACTGATTTTCGAGTGAGGTATTCAAAAAAATAGTTTCCAGAGCACCAAACTGATTTTTGAGTGATGTATTCGAAAAAAATTGTTTCAGAGCACCAAAGTGATTTCTGAGACTGTTTTGATCATCCCACACCTCATGGACCCACATAATTATTTGCACATCGGCACCTGACCCTCATAATGCACATGAAAATATACATTCTGTAGGTACAATAATTCCCCCCCAGACGCGTAAACACACCTGCCCATGTAGAAAATACAGAAATCCCGACCCAGACAGAAGATTTAGGAGGAATGCATGGAAAACCGAAAAACACATGAAAAACTAAAAACATATAGGCGCGGCAAAGCATGCTGTAGATTAAAGGCATGTAAGCGTGGAAAGTAAGAGTAAATTAAAGCAAAAGGCGTGGCTAAAGAAGCATACAGTAGGCAGAAACAGGTAAGCGAAGCAGCGATTGGTTAGGCGAGCCGACGGAAGCGGACCTCCCACGATGCGAGGGCATGGATCAAAGAATCGGTATAAAAGACAGGAAAACCTGGAAAAGACAGATTTTAATTGGGATTTTATATATTTTTGTGGAAGCATCTTTCTATGCGAGTTTAGAGAAAGCGCTTCAAAGTGAATCGTGTTTTATTTATTTGCAAGCATTTGTATAATTTGTCGACGAGCAAGTGATCGTCGATTTTGTATTCATTTTATCGTTGTCATACCGTTATCCGCCCCCCTTGTCCATCCCCGCCGTTTTCTTTTGGATCAAGTAGAGTATCACTAGAAACTGGTTGTTACAGCACGAAAGTGATTTTTGAGCGGGGTATTCGAAAAAAAATCTGTCCCGACTGGCCAAAATACTACAGTGACGTCAAAGCTGCTTTAGGTGCTGGACACTATGATGATAGTGATGATGCTGAACTATAATACATTAAAATTCTGTGCTCTTATGTTATTTAAAATTAATTTTAATGAAACTTTGTCAATTGAGTTTTGTGTGAATTTCACATTATTGCAGTTTGCTTTCACCAGAAATAACATTTTTGCACAGATTTTGAATGGACCTTTTATTTTAGAATTTTCTCACTTCTTATTACCCATAAAAAAGCAGTGCTAAATATTTGCAGCTTGTTTGAAATATTATGCTCCAAAGAACTCAGTTAAATATATCGAATTCATATTTTTTATAGGTCAATGGATTTTGTAGAAATAATTTGTCCATCTCAACATCAGGAAAAATTGATACCACTTCTTCAAGAAAATAATTTGCTTGTAAAACAGACTTCATGGAATACCTGTAATTTACTTATGAATACAGTTAAAAACAACAATTAAATGACAATTTTATCTGGAGTTTCAAAACTTGCAAGTCACAGAAATCAATTCGAACTGCATTGATTTTTTATGGGACCCTATTACCATTAGACACTAGTTTAATGATCTTTTATTTATTTGCAAATGATTATCCTGCATATTTGGCTCATCGATTAATCAGGAAAAGAGTTACATATGACACTATATTAGAGTGGTATGAAAAATTTTGTGACATTTGCACAAAGATTATGCTAAGAAACCTGTTGAAATTTACATCAGACGTCCTTATTAGCCAACACCAAACTGCAGTAGAAATAGACGAGTCCTTCTTTGGAAAAAAAGCAAAAAAATGAGAAGGGTACCAGCAAACAAACAGCCTTAGTATTTGGAATAGTGGAAAGAAGTGGAGCACAATGCATTCTTAGAATTGTGCCAACAAATTCAAGAGAAGTCTTGCTTCCAATAATCCAGAAATACATATCGAATGACGTTACAATATATCAGGATGGTCTGGCCACTTATGCTAATTTAGATACATATGGATACAATCATAAAGTCGTGTGCCATAATAAGGAATCCGTGACTGAAGATGGAATTTATACAAATACCATAGAAGGCTTGTGGGGACTCGTCAAGCAAAGGATATTGAGAATGCATGGATTAAAAACAATGGAATGCTTAGCTGCTTATTTGGACGAATTTTCATTTCATCAAAATTATAAAGATAATAATGATTCGATTTGGAAATTTTTTGTGAACTCATTAACAGACTTATGATTTTATGTGCACTAAAATGTTTGTTTTACATTGCACCAGAATTTTTTTTATTTTTCCAAAATTTTTTGTGAATGGTTTTATTTATTTTTTGTCCTCGAAAATAGTTATTTGATTTGATTCCTGTGTAGATTATCCGAATCAGGTAATTACGCACTGTATGATTCTAAGCTTGTTATTCTTTACTTCCTATTGGCGGCCTTTTCTATTGGCAATATTAATGATTCAGCCTACTTTGGCACATTAGCCACATTAGCCCATGCGCCAGACCCATTATTTATAACACACTGCATTAGCCACACTAGCCCATTGGCCACATTAGCCCATTGGCCACATGAGCCCATTGGACACATTGGCCCATGGGGGCATTAGACCATGGGCCACATTAGCAGTTGGCCACATTAGCCCATTGGCCACATTAGCCCATTGGCCACATGAGCCCATTGGCCACATAAGCCCATTGGCCACATTAGCCCATTGGCCACATTAGCCCATTGGCCACATAAGCCCATGGGCCACATAAGCCCATTGGCCACATTAGCCCATTGGCCACATTAGCCCATTGGCCACATTAGCCCATTGGCCACATTAGCCCATTGGTCACATTAGCCCATTAGCCACATTAGCCCATTGGCCACATTAGCCCATTGGCCACATTAGCCCATTGGCCACATTAGCCCATTGGCCACATTAGCCCATTAGCCACATTAGCCCATTGGCCACATTAGCCCATTGGCCACATTAGCCCATTGGCCACATTAGCCCATTGGCCACATGAGCCCATTAGCCACGTTAGCCCATTGGCCACATTGGCCCATTGGCCACATTAGCCCATTGGCCACATTAGCCCATTGGCTACATTAGCCCATTAGCCACATTAGCCCATTGGCCACATTAGCCCATTGGCCACATTAGCCCACTCAGCCACATTGGCCTAATTCATAAGCACATTTAGCATAATAGCCAAGCTAATATTTTTGAATCTGTATACAAAACACAGTAGTAGGCTATTCAGGTTGGGCCATTTGTGGAAATAAACAACCTGCCTATACTGACACCTTTTTTCTCTAGTTGATTGTAGCAGTTGGATGTAACAAAATTTGAGAAAAAAAAATCAACCATGTGATTTAGGTTTATTGGCTGCCTACAGTTTTTTACGACTATTTTGTGCTTCAGAGTCTATTTGAAAATAGATGGACTATGGTCGTAAGTCATGACATGAATCCTGCTTGAAAAATTACTGGTAAATGCTTCCAAAAGTTTGAAAACAGTCACTTCACTACACATTCACATAGAAAGACCTTGTTCACAGACTTCGTATTCTTAGTGTGTCAAAAAATGTGTTTCATCATGTAACGGCTCTCGGACACTGGTTGGTAGCTGCTCTATTGCTGAGTGAACAGCCCTACATTGCAGCATTTTGCATCACAAAAATCCAGATTTATTTCAATATCACAATTTAAACTCGAGCTTGGGTTTAACTCAAGCATAAGCTCGAACATCACATTTAGTAGTTGCAATAACAGGAAAACAAACTCACAACATTCTTCATATGGTATGGCCTAGACCTAGATTTTCGTGACATGCATATCTGCTAGGGATGCAATAGGTACCCGCACCCAAATCCGAATATCAGGTACCTGAGCTATTTTCAGCTACCCAAACCCAAACCGAACCTCAATAAAATGCTTCTCAGATATGCGAACCAGAACTGAACCCGAATAGTTTTGAGAATTTTTTGGGTTTTATTCGGGTTTATAGGAGACTTTAGAGCACCTATATCCTGGAAAATCAATTCATTAACAACATTATTTACTTATCAATATTTTTAATTGCATTTTACCACGTTAATTTTAACAAACAATAATTTTAGAGCAACTTCACCCTCCATTTTTTTTGACTTGGTCCATAAATTAGACATGCATGGCTAAACAATCTTTCAGAGGGCAATGATGTGGGTGGTGATGCCAAATATCTTATAATATGCACCGAAATCGGAAAGTTTTTGTTTGTTTGATGGCCACCAATCCAAAGGGTCTTCATGAATCGCAAGTCGTTCCTTCTTTTCATAATTTAAGCATAAGTGTACTGGCTTGTTGAGTATTTTCTTCTGAACTGCTATCTGATTTATCAGCACAGTTTTCCATACTCAAGCCTGTGGAAGTTGTAGTTGGTTTGGTTTTGTTTCGTTTCTTCGTTGACTGAGGTTTTATATTTATTGTACTTTTTTCAATGAAACTGGTTGCCAGTGTCACCATCGAATTTATGGAAAAAAATTTATTCTTGTAACTTGGATTAAGGTATGTCCTGACAATGTGCATTCTGAAATGAAATTCTCCTTTAAACTTGTGCTCAGCTATCCAATCTATAATTCTTTATTACTACATTCCCAAATTGTTTCTCTATAACTTCACAAATTGTGTCAACAAACGTGCGGATACTGTATTGTATGAGAAGCATTGACACTGTAACGCCCGATTTTCACTATACTTTTACTTGCTTCAATTTGCTCGATTCCCAAGGTCCTTGAGGCGACACACAATAAAATGATAGGGAATACAATACAAAAATAATGGTAACTGAACGAAATACAATATCGCCCACTGCTTACAATTGGACATCGATGGTAACATGCTCGATTTTAGAGGATTACTCTAACTAAGCTTTCACATGCGGATTTTAAAACAAAATACGAAACAACTGACTATTTCATGCTTCCTTCATCTTTTAAACTGCTTCCTGTTGACCACACCCTTGATCTGTGGGGGGTCCGCTTCTGAAATCTTTTTCCAACCAATCATTGCTTCTTGCTTCATATGCTTCCATGTACTGTATGCTTACCTAAACACGCCTTTTATGCTTCCTGACTATAGTAGGCTTTACCACACTTTTTTGTGTTATGCTTAGCTTCTCTGTCTATGTGCTTCGAACTTATGGTAGGCTTAGCCACGCCTACATGCTTCCTTCTTAATAATTACGCATGCATGTGCTTCTGTAATGTAACATGGCTACTGTTCCACTTGAGACTGGTGTCTGGGTTGAGATGTCTACATTTTTATGGGACAGGTGTCTTTACTATTTTGGGGGGATTACTGTACCTATGGAAAGGTCTATTTCGAGTGGGTTATGAGGGCCAGGTGCTGATGTGCAAATTAATTATGTAACGTCTTTAATTGGGTCAATAATGGCTTCTGTGTGCGAGACATTCAGAATAGAACACTTCAAGGGAATTTACAGGAATGTCAATACAGGGAAACTCAGACATCCTTGAGACAGTAAATCATGGAATAAATTTATATACAGTAATCAAATACGCATATCATACATTGTGAATTTACACTGATGCATTAGCACCCATATTACAACAAAATGAACATAACCCATGTACAAGTATGCATACTGCAATGCAGTAATATAAAAAAAGTTCACCATGTTTATTGAATTACCCGAACCCAAACCCAAAGCCAAGTAAATTTAGGGAACCCGAACCCTAATAAATCAAATAGGACTACCCGAACCCAAATCCGAATATATCAAAATTTACTAACCATTGCATCCTTAATAGCTGCAGCCATAACGGGCGATGCAGGGCTGTTCAGTGGGTGATAGAGCATCAAAAATGGTTCAATCATAACTTGCCTCGAGCAAATGGAATTGATCAATTTTTTATTGGATACCTCATATTGCTGGCCAGTTTCGAAATCTATTTTCCTGATCAACTAATCAGTAGACTCGCCCCCACAGGTAAAAATACAGTTTATTATTAGCTGATGACATTTCGCGAGGATATAAGTAAAGCAATAAATAAATAAATAGAATGACATAATCGCCTACATACAGAAAAAATACAATTTAGAACGGTAAAAAATATGAATACATAACTTTTGCTCATCTTGCACGTTTCAGTGATCTTCTACCGAATAAAATAATTTTTCGATACGAAAAGTGTTGCAGTAACTAGCATCCAAAAAGAAGAAGCGAAATTCGGCATAGCATTATTCGTCTTAGAAGTCGATTCCGAATCCAGTACGCTATTTTCGTTAATCATCGAAGAAGGTTGATAGCCGGTCGAATTTTCCGTGGAATTTGTGTTCGGAACGGTAAAATTGAGCAAACTAGCGATGATCGATTCGTTTAAAGTCAAGTTTTTATTGGCGATCACAAAGGCAGAACCTGGGGTCTAAAATGAAAACGTAGGATTAAAAATTGTAAGAGACTCTTAGCTGCTCCTGATTTTTCTAAACCGAAAACATGACTGTGAACGATTGTGTCCCGTTCCCTTGACCATCCCCTTACCTCAATCGTCCCGTTACCTCGACCATCCCCGACTAATGTTATGAAAAAATGAAAAATTCCTGTTACCTCGACAATCCGTTTGCTCGATGGAATATTATGGTCAAGCTTCATCCATAAAAACTACAGTACTGGTTCATTAAAATGCGAAAGTACGGCTCAGCCAAATCGTCTCTACCTTTTTTAGAAAAATAAATCTGCTACACTGGCTGATGGATAAACTACTGATTGCTATCAGTGCAGAAGTTGACAAATTCGGGGACGAAAAAGGAAGAACAAAGGTCAAAAATAATTGAATAATTAGCAATCTTGAAGTCGGTCACAACCATCTTACTGCTCCAATGAATGCTGTGACTATTGAAACATTAACATTTACCAGAAAGATGAAACTTGGCGAAAATGGAACGAAAACAATTAGATTTTGTTGATATCAAGGGAATAAGTTCGGAATGACAATATTACCACAAAAAAACTCAAATTTATCCAACGTCAAAATCGAATTCATAATATATGTAGCACAGTCGAGGTAACGGGATAGAGCAAAAAATATTTTTTTATCAAAATTCATTAGTCTACGTAACGGGAGTTTTACCCATTAGTCAAGTAACGGGTCAAACGAGGTAACGGGGCGGTCGAGGTAAGGGGACAGTCGAGGTATCGGGGCACAACGCTGCGAACAACAAACGAAAACTTATCACCAACTTCAATAAAAGTTTTTTTAGTAAAAAATTCTATGCTAACAGCTCTGCGAGGAAGACTTTTACTATGAAAGTACTAACTTAGGTCATTTTTCAATTTACTGACATTTCCTACAAAACAGACTACATGCACTTTACTATAGTCCATTTTTTCCAAATGAACCAGAGGAAGAAAAAAGATGCTCATACAAATAATAAACAGCCTCCGTAAGTCGCACCTTTTTTCTCAGAACGACTTTAGTTTTCAAGACTACAACTTCAACAAAGGAAATGTTCGTATACGATCTACGGTCATCATCTGTTAAAGGATTTACTTGAATTTTCTATGCGTTTGGGAAAATAAACTATAGCGAATCATCGTTCGCATAAGTTTTTTGCTTGGCGTAAAATATCACTCAGGCGGAAAACAACGAATCGTCAAATTACTTATATTGCTATAGGTTATCGGCACAATTAAATATTTCACACATGAGACCTTATCCATTTACATTGAAATGATAGACGAGCGACAACCAAAAAAGTACGTTCAATTTTGCAAACAATTTTCACTGAGTGGAAAACTTTATACTGTATAAAAATGTTTTATTTCTCAGTGACAGTGGAAACGCCATAATGGTAGAAAGATCATGATGCAAC
Source organism: Romanomermis culicivorax (assembly GCA_963922205.1). Classification (NCBI taxonomy): domain Eukaryota; kingdom Metazoa; phylum Nematoda; class Enoplea; order Mermithida; family Mermithidae; genus Romanomermis; species Romanomermis culicivorax. The sequence goes on along the minus strand of CAWUHX010000026.1, from coordinate 1,337,219 downwards.
TGCGTCTGACAGCTGAATGTTGCTGGAAAAATTTGATCATAACGAAGTTATTGGAGGAAATTTTCACTCATTCTGTTTACCGCTCATGGACCAGAAATTTTCTTCATTCATTACAGTACGTAATAAGCTCTACTATAGTGTGTTTTTCATAAAATGCTTCCAAATTGAAAACTGACTCAAATCAGTATTGTCATCAAAACCGCTTGTATAGGGGACTTACAGTAAGATTTTCCACTCGAAAAATTGTCAATGGTTCAATAAACTCACAAATTTCTAGTCCTATATTATGATATACTGTTTATCGGAAAATCGTGAAAATGTGAAATACCTCTTGCTTTCCACTTTCACCATTTAGAAGCATTTAAATAAAAAAAAAAGATTTTCCGTGTTGCACTCACTTTCATGGAATCACTGTATCGATCATTCTAAAATGAATGCAGCATAGTATACATGGCCGCACTATGCAAATTTTAGTGGATTTTCAGAGAATGAGTACAGTGCAAAATCGTTCAGATCGGTACAGCATATGTGAATGTTTGAATGCAAGTTTGAGTTTGAAAATTATCCTCCGTAATTCAGAGGTATCCTGAAAATAAGTGGTAAATAATATAGCAAAGCAATGAAAATAATGTAACGAAAAATCAACGTGTACTCACTGGCCACAGCAAAAAACCTTTGGGTGCGAAAGTTTGTCCTGGTTCGGGAGTGACTATTTTGTATTGATCTTTGGTCAGCATGAGTCGGGCGTCGAATAACTTTTGACAATTGGGCAGTGAATTGTCCCGATTGATCATACCTGAACTGATCAGTTGGCGCAAAGAACCCACAGACGACTGCAAAATCATATCGAACAAATTGGCGCCAGAGTTGTTGCATTTTTGAACTACAGGTGGGAAAATGCACGTCATTTGGCTCAAGGCTTTCCTAGAATGAAAAGCGAGCAATAGTCATCACCACTACGTTGTCGTATCGAAGGATCTTGTTTGTGTTCCTTGAAATGCTTATTTCTCTATCCTTGGAATGCTTCTATTATAAATAATAAAACGAAAGAATGAAATATGCCGTCAGTAGTCTGAGTATGCATAAACTCAGCATTCTTCTTTCATATATTGTTTATCAGGAAATCGTGAAAATCTATTTAGAAGCATTTCAAGGAAAACATACTATACTAATGTTACACTGGCCATTTTTGACCTTGGGTCTTTTTCACACTGAAACTTGTTTAAATGTGCTGAACAATAAAAGGTTTAACCATACCTGATCACAGGAACTATAAACAGGTATGGATAAACGGAAAATCACGTTCGATGCTGATGCAAGAAAAGTTTTTACAGGGATCCGATCATATCTCGCACCATTTCCGATTTGTGTGCTCTCGAACCCCAAATTCATGACTTTTTATTTAATGGGGTATCAGCACCTTTCTAATGAACATTGTTGTAATGTTCACAATTATCTGTATAATAACTAAGCATTTTTTAAATTCATGGGCCACAGATCGGGCATAGACGAACTTATTACTGTAGAGCATTTTCTAGTTTCTGTGTGAATATGGCCTATGGGCAAAAACGATTAGTGTAACATTTACTCGCGCGTCTATAGGCTATCGAATGCACTATAACAGGTGACTATTTGGAATTTGCAAATTCTGGAGCAGTCCTTCGAAATAGACATTTGATTATTACGTACGACTAAAGTTACTGTAGCTGACAATCATTTCTAAATTTTAATTTAATCTAGGCCCACGGGGAAAAATGATGTGAGACAGCACTGCGATGTTTCTTCTACGTTACAGAATGCATGATGACTGTCCCATGAATTTCCACCGGTAAACATGTAATCGCAATGGCAAAATTCTGTAAGAAACCTGGAGTTAAATTTCTCAATAAATGAGGCCTTGTCTTACCACAAAACATAGTGAAAACTTCAACTAGATGATGGGAATGTTGAGCTGTGCTCTTTACCATGATGTAGCAAATTAGGTGCCAAACACTCTTAACTTGAAGCGCATAGTCACACAGATGCTTACAAATCGATGCTATATCCTTCAATGCATTTTTATCGAATTTTTCCCTTTTACGAGAAGCAGAACTCTCGTGAATAATAATGCTGAATCATCAATTTATCGAGTTTTGGTTTTATACTTCGTAGATGGGCTATTTTCAATGTTTACTGGCAAATATCTTGCACAACATCCACGAAACTATTGGCCGTATTGACGACGGGCAAATTTTGCAATCTCAGCGAGGCGGCTAACAACGCTTCGTTCTGATCTTTGCACAATTTCCTCAAACTCGACGCATATTGATCGAAACAATTGGCGGCGTCTTTGAAAGGTTCCCCGTCCACCGAACCTAAGGGGCGACAAAAAAATTAGTTAAGAAGAACCTTCTGCAGTAACTTACGGGCATCGTTGGCACAAAAGGCCGTTAGCCCGTTGATCGTAGACATTATGGGATTGATCAGACTGTCGGCCGGACACCGACGAATGCAATCGCTATAGCCATCGAATACTCTAAATATGAGATACTGACATAAAGTGATCCCGCAGGAACAACGTTTATATGATCGAGACATCTGATCATGGAAAAAAATTGATAATTGTTTCCGTTGACAGTATAAAATATGTTTACTCCTCTTTGAACTCCTGGAAAACGAACCACTCTAGGAGTACTTGGTGCAAGCAAACTCTTCCTGACGATTCCTGAAAATTTCCTGACAGTCCCGAACTCCTAGGTTGGTGCAAGCGAGTCTTAGGACCGTTACACCAACGATTCGTACTATAGTCCCTTTTCATAAAATGAAAAAAATGACTTACTTGAGAATACTTCGCATAGACGGATCTTTAACATTGAAATTTCTTTCAAATCTTTGAGAATCAGTTAAACGGTCTTGCAAATTCAGTTTCATATGTTACGTGATTTTGTGGACAATAAAAATATGGAAATAATTTTCCGGTTTTATTATTCACAAGCATTTTGAGGAAAATAGACTCGGGGATTTCAGGAGTGCAGAAAAATTGGCTGCATCACCATGCCCGAGCACTTTACGATTGAATTTAACTCATAGGAGTCGCTGTAACCCATTTACTTTGAAATGACAGATATGCGAACCAGAACGAAAAAAGTAGCTTCAATTTGACACGCAATTTTCAGTGACTGTAAAGCCTTATACCGTAGGAAAAATATTAATTTTTCCACGACAAAGAGGAGGCCAAAATTAAAGAAAAAAATCATTCTTATTAATTTTTGATGGATAGAACCGTATAGGCATGTAAGCACATTTAATTAAATTATTGAAGAAAATTCAGTCGGTCTGTTTGTCGTTTTTTCTCATTAATTACAGTAATTAGCTCACTTTTTCCAAGTTTAACTTACTCTCGTCGTTTCACTGTATCTAGAATGAAAGAAATATTAAATTTTACATGCGTCCCATTTTATTATTTAGAAAGACGCACTATGGAGTCAGTTAATTCAATCGTGAGCAAGATTTTTGACGTTTTCATGATTCGTCTAAACACTTCTAGAAAGTTAATTTTTTCTGCATTCTTTATTTTCAGAAGTTATCGAAATGAGGAAAAGACGTGAGGTCGACCTTCTCAAAACACGTTAAAGATGTCGTAAAAATGTAATTTGCATGCCAATTTTCTTATCACGTCTGAAAGAGCATTTTGCTAGCTACTAAGAACTTTGCCACAAAAATATTCCTCCAGTTAGCCAGAATCACAGACTTAAATGCTCTCCTAAACTGGTAAATTGCTGGATTCCTAAACGCTAGCATTCCTGCGTCGTCGCATTTATTCCTTTGTTCCCCGACTCTTGAGGTCCTTTGTTGGTGGAAGCGAGCAATGATGTGTTATATTGGATGGGACTTTATATTCTGTTTAGCTCACCACGCGCTGCAGTTTGAAATGCGAGTAAATTTTGAAGTGCCAAGAGCAAACAATGGACGGGAGATTGACACAAAGTTTCCTCAAACGTAAGACGAATGAACATCAACATAGATGACTCTTTAATAATTAGTAAATTTTAAACTACCAACTGCGAATTTTTGAAGACTCATCAAGCTACACGCACACGTCTGTCTGGTAGCACAAGTGAACTTGTGATGGTGATCAGCCTCCGCAGACGACTTGATTCACGTGAGATGGACAAACTTGCACCAGGGAGCAATTAATTAGCTATAGCAGGGAAAAGCCTGCGGGTGGTCAACCAAATTTTTACAAAACTTGTGCACGTAACTCCGTCAAAAATGAATCATAAAAAATCAAGTTTTAAAATTAGATTTCATCGATTGATACCCTAGCTGCCAGGTTTTAGAAGAAAAAACTTCCTGCTTGGCTCGAAAATTCACCATTTAGGTGGGGTCAAACTCTTGCATACTTGAGTGAGGTCAAACACTTTCTGGGAGGAGTCGAATACCCAACTACCCATGCCGATGTAATACCATTCCTGCAACTTCACGTAATATTCCGTTGCATGTAATGCAAAACTGGTATGGCAGTGAAGTCCATTTTTATAATGTGCTTACCGACAGGTCGCCTTGATTGCCTGGTTTTCGGCTGGTGCCAAAAGGAAAGAAGTGGCCCGTTGATCGGGAGCGGCCACCGAATTAAATAGATTTGGCGACGGCGTCTGAAAGTTGAGCAAATTGGTCCACAGAGGGATGTAGCGCGTTGTGCAATTGAAAGCGCAGCTGTGGGCGAAATCGACGTTGCTTGCTCCGCTTAAAATCAACGGCGAAGTAGAAATTTTCTGAACCATCGATAGCGATAAACCTGCGGAGAAAAGGTGGGATTTCATGGGTGTGCGCAAAAATAATGCGACAGTGCAAGATTCAATAAACTGTAGGATTTCTTGCTCTCTGTTGACGTCAGATTCCTGCCCTACAAAAGTGATGTTAACTATCCTTCAAAAACGAATATGTTTTAGCGGACGTACCATCATTTTAATCTTATCTTCGATTTAGTTGAATGAGTTCAAACACTGAAATTTAAACGAAGACAGAAACACATTCGCAAAGTACAACTTACAAATGAAAACAATGAAATTTTGCATAATTTTAATCGATGCGTGCTGATAAATAGGAACGAGAAGGAGCAGAAAAACGTGAAAAATCCGTACTGAAAGAAAAACGCTGTCTAGAAATTCTCTGTGCTGCATGCAAATTTTGGGCCCGATTTTGGGCCCAATTTCACTGCTGTACTATTTTTCCAGAAAAAATCAAAGAACTTTGGACCGAAAAAATTTGTCTCGAATGTTTTTTGCGGATGAAGTAGGATCTTCCGGCCAAATTCCGGATGACAACGTATTTAGGTGGTACTCCGCTGAATATGCTATCATATTCTTTATATTGGATATGAGTGCAACTGGCAGGGTTAGTCACTATGCGTTACAATACATAGGGCAGAAAATTCCACTCGGGACGGTATCGGATCTACCATCTGCTAAAAGCCACATCATACATCAACTGCCACGAAAATCTGCCGAGTGGAGAAACTCAGATTCAAAAATGTTCAAAAATCGAGATGCAACGTTCTAAAATATCTTCTCGAATAGATCCTGATCTGGACCATCGACTGATGTCCAAACTTTCTGCTTTCCGTAGAAATGTCTAGTCTGTATGAGCTTCAGCTCAGAACATTGAACTGTGATATTAAAGAATACGACAAGGGAACAATACAGCGCGAGAGAGAACATTAGGAAATCTGGGTCCAATTACGCAAACAGCCAGCTTCAGACGTGAATAACTCACGAACCGAAAGCCGGTCATTATCCTTTACACTTTTAGATTGATCTTTGAAACCTATAACCCATTTTGGAAGGCAGCAGTGGTTAGGCAAATGACGCCCGTATGTTTTAATACATACTATCATCTAGACTCTTAACATATTAATTAGCTGCTACCAGAATAAAAATAGACACTTTCCAGGGTAGCTTAAGCACAAGCTATGTTTTAACATATGACCCATGCACCAAATGTGGGGAATCAAAATATGAATCGGAAAGACTAACGGTGTTTGTAGTCGAAGGGGATCCCCTCCCTTAAGGGGATGTTTGAGCGACCGTACTTGTAGTCCGTTGCATAAAAAATTTGTAGACCCACAAGCTATGAGGCAAACATAAAAATCGCCAACTTTTAGCTAAAATTTTAGTACAATTTGTACAAGAAAAAGTCTAACAGGTAGACATCATAGTATTAAACATGGATTTTCTACTGTAAGTTGTAGACTTTCATTTACAACTCTCAGAAACGTGTAAGTATTGACAATTAGTATTTTTATCTTGTAGCTTGTAGACCTCTGAACACCAACTTGCAGCTCGTAGGTCTACAAGTGCTTTATGCAATTAACAAAAGCAGGACAACTCTGAGTTAACTAAGTGAGACAGATTTTTCAGTTGGGCCATTTTCACCTGTAGAAACAAGTAGTCAAATTAGCCCTTATTTATCGTAAAGATTACATTCAACAAAGCCATTACCATAATCGAGTTGGACAGTCTTTTCCGTCATATAAGAGTTTAACCGTTAATCAACACCATTCATTTTGATAATCCATAAAACTAAGTTCAATACGGAAAAAACTAGTAAGCTTATAACTCAATCAATGAAAGAGTTTTTCCGTCAATTAGCGGCAAACAGCATAGCTAAAATTTCCCTTGAGTGGTCAAAATTTCTCAAACAGCACTCAAGCGTCGACACATTTCTGTCCAAATCGACAATAGATAGCGATGTTTTTCAATGATTTTGGCCCTTTTTTGACTTTCGCTGCATCTATCATCTTGAATTAAATGGGCAATAGTCAACCTGTTAAGTCCTTTGATCAAAATTTGGTTACCCACTAGGTTTCACATGTGCTTTAACCTAATGGCTGATTAAGTAAAAGGGTATATGTGATTCTGCGTTTACCCATTTTACTACGAAACACTGATCAATTCAGCTTTCTGAAATACTTCAGAAGTACTGCATTCATTTCTGAAATACTTTCAGAAATAGTGCATATTTCTGAAATACTTTTAGAAATACTGCATTCTAAAGCTTGTTTTTCTCAAAATGCTACCGAATTGTAGGAGTATAAACCGTGTTATTTCATATTTTTACAATTTTCTACAAATCATACGTAACATAGTACTTAAAATTAGTAAACGTAGTAACTCAATTAACACTTGACAGTTTTTTTGAGTGAAAAATTTATTAAAAACGTTGTGTAACTTATTTCGGCGACAGTGTTAATTTTTGATATTTGCGTTTTATAAAAAAAGATTATCACACTGTGGTTCGGAGAATCGATTTTCACATTTGAGCACAATAAATGATATCAGATCAGCTCGAAGTTTTCTTTTATTTTGAAAAAACTATTAGTTCATTTACAAATTAGTAAAAACAATTGCAACGACCATTTGATGGCATAAGTAACACAAATCGAAAATATTGGTTCAAATATCACATTTTTGCCTATACGCCCTTCATAAACGATCGTTCAGAATTTTGAGCGAAACTATCTTTTTGCTGCTCGACCATACAAGTAACGGAGCTACGAGGTTTGGGGGGTCAGGTGACTTTTTTATGCGTGAGGTGAATGATTGCCAACAATTTTATGGAGTCATTGAAAAAAATATCAATTGTTCTTCGGCCTAAAAAGTCAGAAAATGGGTCGAAAAATAGTTGTTGTCTAAAAAAAACTTGCGTCCGAACTTGGCGTCCGTTTTAGCTTGGCGTCCGCCTTAACTTGGATCAAAATTAACCCGAATTAACTTTTTATTGATTATTGAAAAATATAGATTTGCGAGTAATATACATATATCATTATAGTTGTAGGAGTTATTCAATATGCGTAAATTTTACTCATATTTTCCTATATATAGAAACAGTTTTCTAATGAAGAAAGCACATAGTTTCACAAAGAAACATTACATTTTTGCATGCAAACTCGTAGGTTCCCAGAATTTCGAAAACTGAATCAATTATCTATGTTCTCAAAATCTAACAGACTTCCCGTAAAAATGCCCATTTGAATTTGAGTTTTTAGATATAGTTAATCCATTGCGCTGTTCTCTAAATTATAGATGATTTTATAGATGATTTTTTTCAAAGAGAATTGAGAGAAGCAAAGAGATTGCTGATAAACTATTGCAACGTTCACATTTTCTTCTTACTTCTTTCTTTCTTTACCTCATTTCTCATGATGTATTTTTCATGTATTTTTTATTTATTCGTTTCAACTTTTTTTTTGAGAGAGGATGTAGAAGGGAAGGGCGGGGAAGGGCGCGAACAAGACAGAATGGAGGACAGAATGAAGGAAGGGATGAACATGACATGACTAGACAACAAATTCAAAATAATTTCGTGATAAACTAGGGATCAACTCTCAGCTCCATAATCCCAGTTCTGAGCTGCTTTGCTGCTCCGTTGCACTGACAGAGCAGCTATGGATAAAGGTGATCTGGGGCTCCGTACATTTTTGTCAGTTTGTTTACTGTAGTTTACATAGCTGAAAGAATGCCACAAATAAGTTCCTGGGTTAATTGTGGTTGATTTTTTGCCTCCTTTCTTGCTACTTAATTCCCAGGTTATACCCATTGTACTTGGTTGTTGAGGGCCGCGACCCCATTTGACTCTCCGGTACGGTAGCTAGGCTTTTCCTATTCATCTTGTTTTCATCTTTTTTTATTGATTTTTCTTTGTATTCTTTTTCTGTGTTTAATTTTTTGTCTTGTTTCCGTTTCTCCTTTCTCCTCTTTCTATTTTCTCTTCGGTTTTTTCTATCACTTTCTTCTGTTCATTTTGCATTTGGTAGTGTAATAAAATGTCGTTGAATTAAATTGTATTAATGCATTTAGTACACGAATTATAGATACAGATACCTGCATAAAGAGTCCCAGAGGAGAAAAAGAAAGATGAAATGTAACAAAGTTAATGAAAAAGAACAAATAAAGATAAATTTGAAGACCAAAAAGATGAAAAAATGGAAGAATCAATTTAACATTTTATGACGCCAAGTTGGAAATGGACGTCAAGTTAGGATGTACGTCAAGTTGGGACGGACGCCAAAGTGGGATAGAACGAGAAAAAAATAAAATATGGGACATAATTGATATTCTTGACGATTTTTGTTCAAGATTGACCATTTTCTATCAAAAAATTGACATCTTAAATATTTTTTCGTCGAAAGGGATGGGGTCCCACCTGTCTGCCTAATTTCAGCTATATGATTGCCAAACCTTGTCGGTCATCATATTTCCGACGATTTCTGGGGGGGGGGCTCTTATGGGACTCTCCCCCATATTACATGCATATGTTCGAGTTTCATCTTTTGGCTATTTTGGGCGTGGCCGGCGGTGCTGGTGCTGCTTTCTTTGGCGGCGGAGGCGGCGGTCGAGGAGGGGCGGCGAATTTTCCTACCGGAGCCAACATGGTTTTACCAGGAGCGGCGGGCACTCCGCCCGGTATTTTCGTCGCTTGATTCCACATGTGGTAAAGTTTGGGGTCTAATTGAGCTTGTTTTTCCTCCTCTTCTTCCAACATGCTGCTAATCGGTTCGATGTCCACTTTGTCCGAGGCGATTTTGACGTGCACTTCTTTGCCGGCGCCGGTGCCGCTGGCGCTGGCCAATTTATGGGGTGGCGTACTTTTGGACATTTCGAATATGCGTTTTAAAAAACTACAGTAAGACGAAGCGGTGTCGCGCTCTTTTGCGTTTTGATTGACGGTACGGTGGACGTGATTTCGTTCGATCTATTGACGTTGAACTGACATTCGAGACGTTCTGGAAAAATTTTCGAAATACAGACCCATTCAGAATACCAGGATAACATTACCCAAAGCTTATGATCTATTTTAACCCTGTTTCAATCCTACAAATAACATACCTAGTATGAGTTCTGAAGAACATAATGGGGCATTACGATGACAGGGCATTACGACAAGGTTTTCTTAGAACTAACAATAATCTGTTTTTCAACGCTTCCAAGCAACAGAACTGGGGCCGGTTTCATCAAAGAGACTTAAGCTCCAGCTGAGCTGCAGCTTAAACTGTTGCTGAGTTGCAGCTTATGCAATTAAACTCATACACACAAAACATATCGAGGAGGTTAAGCTGCAGCTGAGCTGCACTTACAGAAATAAACTACAACTCAAGCTACAATTTTAATACAAACAATTTTGTTAGAGCTAACACTCGAAAATTTTTCGAGACAGAATTTCTGAGATATTCTACCTTCTGCTCTATTGACCTATATACGGTGAAAATTAATAATACCTGAAAAAGAAATATTTTGTGTAGTTTTAGATGCTGAGTATCGTGACAGCATATTTTCCGCATTAAAATCAAAATTCGCATAGCTACAGTACTCCACAGTTTGTAATTCTTCCATTTTTTGGTATTTTTCGTTCTGTACACGTGTATCGAAATATCACACCTCAGAAAAGAGGTGACCCACTAAAAAGAGGTGGACTTAAACTTTGAAAAAATTCACTTTTGTAATATTGAACTTTCATTCTTTTCATTAAAAAATTTTCCATGTCTGTGAAAAAGTATATTCTGCAGCTGAGTGCATCAACACACTTTCCAACCAAACATGTGAATCTCCGAAACTTTGAGGAGGGTACAGGGGGTACACCCTTGTTTTTTGCGATTTTTGAGACAAAAAATTCAAAAAAAGTTGGCCAAAATATTCTTTTCATAACAAATTATCCAGTTTCAAAACTCTTGGGGTAGTTTGTACCCCCCCCCCCATGTCCCCCCTCACAGATGTGTACTTGCAACTGCGTTGAACTTTTTTTACTAAATGTAAAATCAACTTAAAGCTTTTAATAGGAGATAGCATGTGGAACACGTTAAATCGCACTCAACTTTTTAGGAAAAAGCTACAGCACAAAGTCTTCTTAGAACCAAATCGATTGTGCAGGATAAATTTAATTCAGTCGTTTAATATAACATATCGTATAGAATTCACTCCGTAACTTTTACTGATTACAAGCTATAAACAAATTTATTCTCTCAAGCTACTCGAAATCAAATTATCACAAATGTTTGTCGGCACTATTCAACAAAATAGTTTCTGGATTACAGTTTCTGGATTCACAGTTGCTGGATTAGAACTGAAATTTGCTGAAAGAGCGCTTTTTGCGGGATTGCGGACGGAAATCATAATGACTCATCCCGATCGGTCCCGTCCCGTTTTCAAAAAAGTCGTAGTGTTGCCGATGGGAGTGCGATTAGAGTGGGGGAAGCGGGAACCGGATTTAGCGCACACCCCTAATATAGGCGTGGCTGAATCAGGAGCTTTTTAACGGCATTTTAGTATGCTTTGCCCTGTTGACCCGTTTGCAGATGATGCCCAATGACTGTAGCCAAGACCCAGTTGCGCTAAAACAGTTTAAGCTCGAGCACAAGATAATCTCGAACAAAAAGGCGAATCGGTTACATCTCAAGTTCGGTATGATTTGAATGTCATCAGGATTATAACGAGCTCGATGTCGAGATTATCCCCAGCTCGAGCTGTCAGGTTGCACTAACATTTTCGCATAATTTTCTTACCTCTAAAGCAAATAAATATAAAAATTTCTGCGATTCCCAAACTCGAACTTAAACCTCAGTATTAGTTAATCGTGAAATGAGTATTGTTTGTGCACTGGAAGAAAATAATCTCAACATGCGATTAGCGCAAAACTGAGGATCGGCAATTTAATCCCGATGTTGAGATTATATTAATGTTGGGTTATTGCAACCAATCCCAGGTTTCTTTACAGTTCTGAAAATGACTATAATGTGGCTCCCTCACTATTTTTTCAACCAAAGTTAGGGCAGGAATTTTGAATCGGTCGGGAGTTAGAATGCTATTGGTTCATCATTTTTATACATTTAAGCGAAGTCAAACATTGGCATCATCGCACATAACTTTCATATGGAAAAATTTTACTGTAGTTGATGCCAGGGGGAGGACAGAATGCACAATGTTGCAGAATATACTTTTTCACAGGCATGAAAATTTTTTTAATGAGAAAGAATAAAAATTCAATATTTAAAAGTGAATTTTTTTCCAACTTTAACCCACGTTCTCAAAAATCTAGTCCACTCCTTCTTCTAGCTTCTAGCTTCTAACTCTATCCAAGCAAGTATATTCTTCTTTTTTTTCTGCCCTATCGGGACATTTTCTAATAAACTAGTATATCATATTTTTTAAATGTGGTTTTGGTACCTTTTTATTTCGGAAAGATGAGTGTAGAAAATTTTTTAAATTATTTTAATTGCAACGCTATCCCGAATGTTTACTATGTAGCAAAAAATGAAAAAAATAAAATTCCTGCAATCTTGCTCATTCGACCGCAAATGACTCTGGATATGCAAACAATCTAGAGAAATGGCGCTTCTGTAGTTTAGGTGGTACAGAAAAAAAATTGTTTCTCAAAAAATTATTTTTATATTTTTTCGTGCCATATAGGTAATTCGATGCTGCTGATCACGAATATGTTATTCTTTTCGGCTAAATGTTATACGTGGGTTACCGGCCTTCAGCCTCATTACTGTATATGAGTTGTTTGTTAATTTTGAGCATGGATTTCTGTGACTAGTGAGTAGACATTTATTTTTCCATTAAAATTTTCGGTACTTATCCAGTTTGGTCCACCTAGTACCTTAGCGTCAACCGCTGGCGTCTACAATAAGACAGCTGACGATTCCTGTTGAACAGAAATACGAACCTACTGTTCATATTTCCATTCGAGCATCCCCAATCCAATTCAACAATCGACAAAGATCAGAGACACCAAGGAAGCGGAGCCAGCGGCGTGAGCCGAGGCACCGAGGGTGCCAGCGCAGCGCTGCGCCCTTCGGGCGTTTTTTGGCCTTTTTTGGGAAAAATTTCGACTTTTTCCTACCCCCCCCCCCAACTGGTCGGAGGTCTTACAGGTATGCCCTAAGCTTAAGATTGTGTAAGAAAATTAATGCTTTTACTGATGTACACAGGATAGCTGCTCAATTGCTGTAGACGCCAACGGTTGACGCTGCGGCAGGTGTGGACCAAAGTGGATAAGTGCCAAATTTTCCTTAGGCTCAGGCTTAGGGTACAGCAGCTGCGCCCGAAGGTCGCAGCGCTGTTGAGGCTCTTCCAAACGAAGTTATTAGTTAAAATAGTGGGTCTGAAATGTAAAAACAAAAAATTGATGAAAAAACGAAAATTATAAAATCGCGATATCTCGAGTAGTTTCACGATTTGGGTGAAAAGAATAACATATTCTTGATCACATGAACAATAATAGCAGCATCGAATCACCCTTATGACACGGAAAATAAAAAAAAATTTCGGTACCACCTAAACTGCAGAAGTACCAAAGAAATTCATTTGCAGGTCGTGACCGTGCTTCGTAAGCCAATATTTTCATTTTTTACATTGTAGTCCCAACTGCTACCGTCAAGCTGAGAAAAAAGAAGTCCGCGAACGCAGGTTGCTTATCATTCGCATAACATTTTTTTTCTTTCCGAAGCTATTTGTAAAAAACCGACATCAGTTGAAACGAGAATGATGCTATTGCATACCTGAGAATGTTGTGGTCAACTGTCGTCGGACTTGATCGCCGTGTTTCTAGATCATAGATTTTCGCCTCGACTTAGGAGAAAATGGCCGCACGTAGAAGGGTGAAAAGTGAGACTGATTTTACGTCGTAAGGTTTTTGTAAACTTTAACATCCTAATTTTAAAGTCCTATGTTTGAGCAGTGGATATCGTCTTGAAAATTGTCTACACAAAAGCTTTTTTTACTCAGGAAATTTATTTTGTTCAGTTGGATGATCTCATAAATTGTCTGTTCCACAACGACGTGTACTCATTAATTCGACAGAAAATGACAAAAATAGATGATTGTTGGGCCGGTTTATTATTCGCAAGCAGACTGTAGGGCTTGAATTACTTCGTACGAGACTATATTATAATAATGAACCATTATTACGAAGTACTACGAGTAAAGGAAAGAAAAATATTATGCACATTTGCATCGTTTTTCTTAGAAAATTTATATTCCTGTGAGGCACCTATTCATTGCCGGTATTTTCGTCTGATATTTTGGCTGCAGATTCCATTGAAAATCATACGGATTTTATGTGCCAGAAAAAATCGAATGTGCATGTGCGTTTAGTGTAACATACAGTAACTCCTGGATCAAAAACCGGCTAGTTTAGAAACAGGCGAGACCCGATGGACCGGGTGAACGTTGTCAAAAATATGAAAGCTAACTGATTATTTTAATGATTTTCTGTTGAGAACAATAACAATATCCTATAGCCTGTTTTTTATAAAATGCTTCTAGATACAAAAGTGACACAAATCAGTACTGTCGTCGAAATCGTTTACATGTCGGTCTTACTGTCAAATTTTTCACTGGAAAAATCACTAAAGTATGCTAACAAATTTCCAGTCCTACACGATATTTTGTTTATCAGAAAATCGCAAAAATGTGAAATACTACTTGCTTTCCACTTTTTATTGGGAATTCGTGAGCCCACTCAATCAACCTGTAGCAAATTTACTGAGTGAAAAGTTCTCCGGTAAAAGCTTGCGTAAACGATTTTGACGATACTTCTAATTTTTATTTTTGTTGAACTATACATAGTTAAGATAAGTATATCCTGTCCTCATTTCACTATTATGTGAACTTCCAGAAAACGAATTACGCAAGTGCTTGGTGCAGTTGCAAACTCCTGAACTAATATCGACTCTCAAATTGGAATCAGTTATTCTGACGCACGCCAAATAAGGCTTGACGTAATGAGGATTTCTGCCTGTTCATATTTTCCTTTTCCTTTAGAATTGAATGAAAAACTCAATAGGAAATACATGGGCCACAATTTTGATGGGCCATGAATTTAGGTTCTTTTACCATAAAGGAACATTTTCTGGTCGGAGTTTTCTAAAATTATGCCCCTTAAAATTCGTCCAATACATTAACAGGAGTAAAGCGACACTACCCCAGTGGACCATATCTACACTGAACGTAACATATAATCCACAAAGCTTGCCCTTTTCCTAAATCAACTGACCGTTCTTTGAAAAATGATCGTTCATATAACCATGTTATGCAATATTACAAAGACTTTTCGTGCCGTCAATAACCCCCAATCAGCCACACACTCGAAAAATTTGCGAGAGCTCATTTCTGACCATTTTTGAAGCTGCTAATTGCACTTGAAGTCTACAATTCTGAAAATTCTCAGTAGCTGCAGAAATTTCTTTGTCTTACATTCCTGAAAAAGTTCTAACCAATTATGACAATCATATCTCAAGATATCCTCAGTAACGTGAGACGTGAAACAGTGTGCCTCAACACAATTATTTGAAAATTGTGGCTGATCTCATGCAACAGCAGAGTTCTCTTTTGGTTCTCTAATGGCATGCTTCTCATAGCCACGACAACGTCAGTTCCTGAGAACGTGTCCACCCCTAATTTGAATACTCATAAAATTCATACAACCATTGTAAATTACGTAGGCACAACACAACCAATATATTTCGAATCCTCTTGAAAATCTCATACTGAGGATGTCATGAAAAAGGCCTTTGAAGCAAAATTACAGCAAAACACTCCACTTAGAAATTTTCTGAGTGCACGGCTAAAACTAGGGCAAAAAAACGCACGGACCTCTCGGGGTTAAAAAGAGTTGAAACACACTTTGTTATGAATATAGACACCGAAAAGATTGCATAGAGGTTTTTTTATTTTTTGACAAGGTGCAAAAGATGTAACAAACTAAAATGATATAAATCTAGCATTGATCGTCAGTGGGTAGGTAATGATAAAACATATAAAACGCATCGATCGTCAAAAATTAGTACATTTGAACGGAATACTTTAAAAAAAAGTGATTCTTCAAATTTAAAGTGAATCGAACGACAGCGAACCGATTTTTTTCTCTAGTAAAGTCGTTTTTCAAATCTAAAAAAGTTGAATAATAAACAGCAAAGTTGTTGTGAATGAAAATTATATAAACTAACGAGTGTAAGGAATGGACATTGCCTTCGATTTGGGCACTTGGCGATCGTTTTTCGACTCGTAAATGTCCGTTGTAGACTTTTTCTCTGGAAAAAGGGCGCAGGTACTACATATACCAAACATTAGAAGCCAACTAAGCTGTATTCACTCAATAATATCTTCCACAAAATAAGTCGAGAAACAGCAAGAAAAACATGGATTGACGGCAGTAGTGCGTTATTTTAAATTGTTATGAGTCATAATCGCACATTACAAAGTCTACTGTAGCTTTTCTTCTTCGACTTGCTGACTTCATATTAAGAAAGATTTTAACGGCAAGACAAAGTTTCCTAAAACCTGAGATTTTACAACAATATCATTCACTTACAAAATTTTTTAGCCAACTCTATTGTACGAATAGGTTACACTTCGATAAAATTTTGGGTCAAAAATGCTTCATGTAACACAAATCTATGAAAACTTCTCAAAGAAAAGATTCGGTTCGTTTACTGTTGTTATTTTCCAAGAACTATTGCGGCACAACTCTCAAAGTCAGGGTTTTTTGGCAAACGTCAGGTTGCAATGTGCACCTTGGACAAAAATTTTGGTTGCACAAATAAACTTTTGGTTACTGACTCTAGAATCAATAAATTCGCTTAATTTTATCGGAAAAAAACCATCAAAAGCTAGTTTTCTTATATTCCATTCGATTCGCGTCGGTTTTAGGATATTGAGACCCAATTTTCTGAGTTTTGGAGAGAAACAGAAAACGATAGTATGAGTGACTTGTTTGTTGCCTAGCGCCGAAATTTTTTTTGGATTTGGATATTCTAGAACGCTGGAAAATGAATCTTTTCAACTTTCATTTCCTGGATAGAAAGTTTAATTTTTCAGTAAATTCGATGAATTTTCAGTCGGGCAATCTACAATTCAAAAACTAGGCAAGCAACCACGAATTTGGATTCTTCAACCAGCAAGAATTTCTACTTGGACTCAATATGTTTTATTCACACAAAAGTCAAAATTTTTTAAAGATAGAAAAAAAGATTTTGGGAAAATAACCGAGACAAATTCTTGAAAAAACAACACATGATCAAATATTCATCCATAATAATTTGATAATTAAAAGCTATAAGCATTAGCTAGAATGAAATTTTCTAACCGCGCACTAGAATAATATAGAAAAATTATGAATGAATTGTTTTCGTACAGTCAGCCTTCAAGTTGCGCTGTGCAACTTGACACAACAAATTTGGTTGCTAAGCCTGCTCGAAGTATGAGAACTCTCAAAAAAATTATACTACAACTGAAAACGAAAAATCGAAAATGAGTGAACGGAATCGATTTTGAGATAATTATAATTTAATGACCATTCTTTTTAATAATGCTATTTTTTAGGAAATTAGAAGTGTCGATGGTAGTTAAATTTAGATATCATCTAAAATGGATAGAAATTTTTTACCTTAAGTCATCTACGCTCTTAACGCCGATATCTTGCAAACTATGTTGCAAACCGCAGATCAAATAAGGAACGAACTTGTGCACCGAACCTTTGTCCCGTATGGCACCTGAAACGCCTTGAGCGATTTTGATTTTGTCCGAAGCACTACAAAAATGACCGTAAATCAAGTAGAAAAAATAAATCTTTATGAAAATGTTCAAACACTAACTTTTGAAAATAACGATCTTGGCTGCTACCGTGAGCGTTCATAGCGTCCAAAGAACCCATACCGCGGTATTTTTTCAAGCGTACGCCGTCGGACCAAAAATATTCGCCGGGAGTTTCTGTCGTACCAGCCAATAACGAACCCATCATCACTAAAAAATATAATATTACATAACTGCTTGCGTGCAGTCAGGCTTTTTTTTGGTTTGAAAACCAGGAGCCAAATGGCTCCTAGGCCTGAGTTCTTAGGGGCCATGTTGAAATTTTGGGAGCCAAAAATTTTTAATTGAAGAATATCGAAAAACGGGCTTGTAACACACTGTAGAACGCACTATATAATTAAATTTTATAGATATTCAATCAGTTGATTTCAGTTAAAAAAATTACTGCTCAAAATTAGATTTTCAACCAGCGTTTTCGGTTACAGGCATCTTTCTACATGTACGAAGATCGACCGAGAAATCTTTATGCATGCAAAAAACACGACATCTCGTTTATTTTTGCACAAACCATCCTCCAAGGTAACACTCGAGTAAATTTCCTTCTGACTCAAAAGCATACATGCACGTGAGGCGGTTTTGGTCCCGTAGCAGACTTTGATTGAAACCCCAATGATTGAGAAGATAACGAAGGAAAACAAGCAAGAGAGAAGAGAAAGTCATCATAAAAATGGGAATGATGTTGTAGTTTAACATTTTTTTATAAACAAAGTGTATACCTGATTCCATAAAAGTAACATTAAAACTTTGAAAAATGCTGTCTAGGCAAATAATTTCACATATCTGACTGATTAGGTTGAAGAATATGCTGCTTGGTTGTTAGAAAACCTTTCTTCTTGTTATCAAGAACGGAAAAAAATTTCAATTCCACTCCTTGTCCCGGCTGACCCCCAGCAGAATTTCTATGCTGTGCATGTATGTCCAAAAGTATAGGGTTTTGAAAATGCGGCTTGTGTTCTTAAAAACACGACATCTCGTTTATTTGTTTCCTATATTTTTCCGACGCTACGCAATGAATTTTTTTTTTAGATTTTGCTGGAAAATCAATTCAAGGATAACTTATTCGATAAATGTACATGGTTCGAAAACATGTATATATCATTGAGATTTCGATATCTTAAAGGCACAAAAATTCATCTTTTCCATGTCGAACCCCCATATTTTTTCCCTTTGTCAAGAATTTTTTCCCCAAAAAGTTTGATTTGTAGAAAAACAGTGAACAGACTAATTTGAAAAATTATAGAATGAGATCGGGCGCGAAGCGCCAGAAAATTTGCGATGTTTTATGATTTTAGAGCTTACTTTAAATCTAAAATTGAATGAAAATATTCACTACAACATAAATGAATAAGTCAAAATTTTAGGAGCCAAAATGGCTCCTAGACCTAAAATTTTAGGAGCCATTTCCAAACTTTTAGGGGCTCAGGCCCCCTGAAATGACTAAAAAAGCCTGCGTGCAGCACTGTTTTTTTACTCAGCTCGTTTGTACTGGTACCGACGACGGTCTAAAATTTGTTTGTACTTCATTGGCTACACTGTGATTAATATATCAAATTGAATTTTCATACCAGAAAAATGTTTGTACTGGTACAAACAAGGCCCAAATTTTTGCTTGTACTCAAGCCAAAAAGTCTGTAAAGTACAAAAAAACTATGGCGTGAAGTGCATTTTTTCTGTTATTTGTCCAACTTGCTTGGAAAAAATCGAAAAAATGATAAAGAAACGATATATTTATGCTCGAACACAGAAAATGTTTTTTTTATTTGTACTAACATAAAAGGTTGAAACATAACTGAAAGGGAGAAATCAGATTAGGCTGAAAAAGTAGATAAGAATGGAAGACAAAAATATCTAGATTGAAAGATATAGAAATATGGAAATTGAAACACTTGCGTGAAGCGTGGGGAGCAGAAGAAAAGATTCATATTAGTCCAAACTCTAGTAAAATTCACGGACTGTATTTTGATCAGTGATAAAACGATTACACAAAAAGAATAGCTCCAGTCAACTTCGTTTCATAATTCAGGTTTTAATGAATTCATCCTACCTGAAACGACTTTATGTTTGGCTGCTACCAATTCATTCACGGGGCCGAAATGAAATTTTTAGATTTTGGCGGTTATGTTTAGATGTGATCACCTCCTTACACTCCATTAAAAATCAAGGAACACTTAAAACAAAAATACATTGGGCTAAAAACCTAGATTTCTTGATCTAGATGCGTACGAAGCGTACAAATACTCGTAGATTGATCGAAGGATCAATTACTCAAGCTCGAACTGTCAAACGTTCATTTGCGAAATCATGGTATGGACTTTTGCTGATTTCAATTTCGAATTCAAGAAATATTAAAATTTTCAAATCACTTCGAGATAGCTGTAAGCGTATTATTAATTCTCATTAATTTGTTCCACTCCCTTCCTGGATGAACTTGACGAAAATTCTGTTTATCATCGGTCGATGCTTTCAATTTATGTTGAAGCAACATTTGCTGAATTCCATATGGAAACTTGATGAATTTCAGATGGATTGGAAATATTAATTGTAGCACACAATGTCTACGTAAATCTATCAGTAATGAGCAACGAAATTTCGGCATCATTGTAAAGGTTATTCAACATGCTTTTCCACGGCAGAATTGACATGAATTATTTCAAAATCGTTAAACAAAATGACAATAATGGATATTTTTTACATATTTACTTAGATTTTATATTTCATCAATGCGAGCCCAGTCATTTTAAAACATCGACCCACCTGTCGATGCCCCGAGACACAGGGCTTTCGTCACGTGACCTACGGCCTGTATACCGCCGTCGGCTATAACCGGAACGTTGAATTTTTTAGCGTAACTGGCCACTTCGTAAACGGCCGTTCCTTGTGCTCGCCCTACCGCCATAACTGTAAAGAAGATGAAAATAACATGACGAACTAACGCATTGATCATCAAAGGATAAATTTACTTTCTTGAGTGATACAGATCGAACCGCTGCCCATTCCAACGCGTAGGGCGTCGGCGCCGGCTTCGATTAAATTGGCGGCTTGTTGTTTGGTAACCACTGCAAAGAAAATACTATCGTAGATATTACGAAGATGCAACTGGAGGTCAAAATAATCATTGAATTTGAGAAACCTGTCTCCGAACAGTGTCTTGAGAATTTGTCTTAAGGAGCCTTACCACAAAAGTTAAGTCCCAAGACACTGTTCAGAGATAGGCCCCAGTAGCACAGCTAAAAATAAAATCACAAATTTCCAGTTACGTACGCATTATAATGTGTGGTTCAACAACGAACAAAAAGACAATGGAGTTCCATGCTTTCTGATTTCAATACTTGCAAGCGCATCAAGAAAAACAGGCTATAGACTGTGCAAAAAGAGTTTGTTAGCAGGAGCTGAGGTAGCTGAGGAAGGGATAGGGGGACTGCACCATCCAAAAAAGTTGTTTATTTTTAGACTACATAACTGATCAGTAAGCACATCTTACTAGGCTGAATTAAATAAAAAGCACTGAACTTTGCAAGTAATAATTTTCTAAATTGCGGCTAATAGTTTTCTTAGCTAAGTAAGTATGACCAATACAGTGTTCCTCACAATTTGCCATCTTACAAAAAATTGGTCCCCCCAAATTATTAGACCCAGCTACGTGCCTGTTTGTTAGAAAAATTCGACCTTGTTACGAAAATGGCCTAAAAGCTTTGGTCCCCAATTCGAGAAAGTTTAGGCTTCTTCCCTATATAGTAAATCACGCCGGTTGTAGGTTCTCTCAGTATTCTTAGGCGAAAATTAGGTGAACAAAAATTTGAATTTAGTGAAAATCATGAAAAACAGAAGCATGATGCGGATATAAGCTTGAAATAATCTCTGAAATGAACAGAAGACACTACTGTATACGTCAAAAAAGAACCCAAATTCTGAAATTAGTTTTACACTAAAAATAACTTTAATCTATGACATCCTGATTAGTTGTTCGAGTCACTGCCAATAAGTTGTATCGTATGATGTCATGAATTTTATTACTATTATTATTGTCGAGCATTTAAGCAACCCAATTTCTGCTCATGCGCATAAACTTGAAGAGGATTGAATTTTCCCAATTGGATAGAATCACTTCAACCGACTGATATGCTTCAAGTCATGAATCTAGTGGAGTAGCTGTACAAAAATACGCAAATCCGACGTTTAGTTATTGTTATTCAACAGTTTTCTTCATCTTTCTATCAGTATACCATCAAGCTGATATAGTGCGAAATTAGTCAAAATTTATCCGATTTGTGTAGATGTAGCTACTTTTTTTGCCGAATCAATTCATAATGTAGTTGGAATTTCAGTTAAGTTTGGCTCAGTCTGATTAGGAGAAGGGCTCGGACCGATAGGGCAACCTATGTGCGCCGAGAATTATTCTGGCGGTTACTTGTGCAAAAACATTTTCTCACACATTTCGTCAGGTGCTACTGTATTTTAATAATCTTCACCCAATTGTCTTCCACCCAGCTGTAGTTCATCTATTTGTCATTCAGCCAATTGTCGTAAACCCAGGTTCTCTCATGTAGTAGCAATGATTGTCCCGCATTGCGTATTTATTGTGGTTCAAAATGAATTATCGCAATAAACCATATCAATAGCAATCGCTGATCAACACAATACAATTGCATTCAATCGATGCCTACTTGAGATGTTTCTAAAGCTTGACAATTGTATAAAACAGTAAAATTTATATTTTTCTTGGACATCGTTCACTCTATAGATTGAGGCCTCGAGGTCTGGGCGATGGGTCGGGCGGATTTTATGAGGCCGGTGTCACTGATTCCCAGAAATGTAGGGAGAGGGGTCTCTAAAAAAATTTTTTTTCCACCCAAAAAGTCCGAAAAACGATTCAAAAATTGTAATTTTTGTCTAAAAAATGTAAAAAATGTAATCATGGCACGGAGCGCTGAGAAAATTGGTATTTTTGACCATTTTTTGTTCAAAAATTGACTTTTTCATCAAAAAATTGACATTTTTCAGTATATTTCCAACGAAAAGTATGGGGCTCCGCACGACTACGATATGGCTAGCCATAGGATTGGAAAATCTTCGGGGGGGGGGGGGGGGGTCGTCCAATGGCCATCCATATGGCCTACGATTTCTAGGGGGGGGGGGGTCCTATGTTATGTTTAGGCCTCTGCTTAGGTCCGAAGACGTCAGCAATATAACTAAAGATGTCTATTGGCGTCAGCAATATAACTAAAGATGTCCAACCAATTAACGTAGGTCACTCAGAGGAGCTTCCTATAAGTAATCTGCTAAACATAGTGCAACAGTTCTCTAGCAGAACTAAACCCAACCTTCAGTCACTAATAAGTAACTGGAATCTCTAGCTCTTGCAATTGAAAAGCAATCAGGGTCGCCCCAGACGCCTCCTAAAGGCTAACAGAAATACACAGAACTCACTAAAGCAATATCCAGGAAAGGCTGGGGCCTACCTTGATACTGGGTCCCCGAAAATCGGCGCCCTCCTCCGCTAAGTGCGCGAGAGTAATTATTATTAATGATAATATTGATAAAGTAATATTATGCAAATAAGTTGGGGCTGTCGGCGTTCCGTTTTATTAAGCGGAAGAATAAACAACCAATGTTTAAACGGACGCGACTCGCCCACAACACAGAAAAATATAACGAATGATAAATCACTCTTTTTCTGGTCGAATTGTGGCTTCGCCCAATTCACCAATTTTGCATAGATGTGGGATGACTGCTACCGTAAGTACATCCCCAACATATAGCACTCCCCCAATTACATGTATGTCCTGCTCCAAAACTTCAGAAAGTTGGCTACACACCTTCCCCTCAAAAATGGCTTTTATCGTGTACTTAACTGGTCCAACCACTTATGTCAATGTCAATAGCTTACCATTTCCGGCGACGACATCAATAGTCGGATAATTCTTTTTGATGTATTTAATTAATTCAATCTGATAAGTACTGTTGCCTTGCGATGAATCCTAGAAAAAAGAAATAAAGGACAATCAAGATGAAAAATTGATTATAAGTAATCAGATTCGTGCCAAGTCACAGTGACTGACTAAACTAGCAATCCGAAAGGGTGATAATAAACAACCGGAAAATTTTCAGACGACTATAACGTTACCAGTGGTTTATCGTCATAATAGCCAGATGAGATCTAAAAAGTTGTCCGAAAAGAATACACGGATACATGTGGTGGTAAAAGAATAAACAACAGAATGGTTTTAATTGTTTTGGAACCGGTGTCGACGGAAAATCATATTTTCCAGATCTTAATATATCTTTCATTTCTATCATAATAAACAACGCTGTATAGAATTGGCGTCATTTATCACTGTCTTTGTACTGATTCGTACCAGTGCACCCTACTTACTCAAAACTGTTTGAACTTCAGCTTTTTCTTTGTATATTGACGGCGAAAAAGCCTTTTGGCGCAAAGCCATCGATAATTTTTTGGTATTGCAAGGTCAAAACAAGTTAAAATATCTGCGACTTTATAGTAGGGACATGCACGGGCTGGAGAAGTGTAGCCCGGCCAGGCCAATCCAGTCCTTCGGCCCGTACCCGGCCCATCAACGAGCCGAGAAAAAAAGCCCGGCCCAGCCCGCAAAAGCCTATCTTTCAAAAATTAAAATACATGATCAAAAATCCAAAAAATAAAAAACACATCATAGAATCAAAGACAGTCAGAATTAATTACTTGCTAAAAACATCAGATCATCAAGTTTTCCAGGATTGATTCCTTGGCGTAGATCTGCTACAATATGTCCACCCATATATGTAACGAAGCCCAGTGGTCTGGGAGGGGGTCAAGCGACTTTTTTTTTGGGGGCCGAGGGTCACTGTTTCCCCAAAATTCAAAGGGGGAGAATTGTAGAAAGGGGATTGTTTAAAAAAAACGCTTCAAAAAATAACATTTTTTGTTTTTAAAAAACAGTAAAAATGCATTCATGGCGGGAAACGCCGAGAAAATTGACATTTTTGACTTTGCTCGAAACTTGACATTTTTCCGACCAAAAGTATGGGGGCACTACGAATACCGTATGGCTAGTCATAGGATTGGCAAATTCCGTGAGGGGATCACCCAGGCTAGCCATTACAATTTCCGGGAGGGGTTCCCACCGAACTTACCTCGTAATTACATGTACGTGTCCTCCTGTACTGAAACTCCAACTTTAAATAAATTATTTAATTCCTACGTCGCCTCATCAATTTCGAATTTTTCGCTAGGCTAGGCAGGGTATGAATATTGCTCAAATTCACTAGCATGAGCGATGGTTTTTACCGCAGACCTTTTGAATATCTGAGCTTTCAACAGTAGTTTTACTAAGATTTCGGATAAACTGATGAGTCTCCTCGTGTTCTAGAATAACAAAGATAATTTTTTACATTCCGGCTCCTATAACAATACTGCTTTTATGAAAATTGGCCATTTTGAATTTTGAACGCAGAAATTTTAATTTCTTTCCGAGCAATTGCAATGGTTGCAAACTCTGCCCAGAAGGATAGCCACTTTAATTATCGATCATTAAACGAAATCATACTAAAACTAAAGTCAGTTTTGGCACTTTTGTTGCTTCAGTTGCATCTAAAAAAGGAAAAAAGAAGGTAATTGTCCCTTCAAGCAAATTTTTGTCAATAATCGTAAATATGATGCTGCATATTTGTTTCAAATGATTTCGATTGTAGACTTGAGATGTCGGGCCATTTTAATTCAAGAAGGAAGAAAGAGTGACATGAAAAGTTGCACCACACCTAAAAACATGGCATCTTGCCTCTGGAACTTGAAAAATATGCGGCAAAAAATATATACAAGCGAAAACAGAATCACTAAATTTAATTATTCAGTTACACAACAAAAACTATTCTGTCTATAAGAGGCAATCAATTGAATACGACAACAAATTTCAAATTTGAGAAACATCAACGATCATGTATGAATATTTTCAGATGTAGCTCCAGATCGACGAGCAATCTTGTCTTAAATGAAATACTAACAAATTCAGGAAAAATATTGCACTGAAAATGAAAATTTAGATTGGGAGCATCTGATGACTTTCCGTCTTATCATGGGCGTCAAACCGTATTTAGGGGGGGGGGATGCGGCCGCCCCCTTCGGACTTTGTCATATGCCGATTGTCGATTTCGTGTCGATAACTGAGAAAAATCACAAATTTTTCCGGCGCTTCGCGCTGGTCAATGAGTATAACAGTCATTGTTTTCTATCAGGCGCAGCCGTTAGCATATCTACTCATACCTATGTCGAACCCTATACGTACCCAAATGCCGTAATCCCCCGACCTGGTCAACTCTATAACAGACCCGCCCCCAAACGCGGAAACATTGGGCAAAAAATAGCTTTTTGGCTTTTTTTGAGAAAATTTTCGAATTTTTTCAACTTTTTTGGGGTTTTTCGACTATCCCCCAAAATGTTGCGACCCCCGCTCCAAATTATTGGGTTTAACCCCCCCCCCCCAACTGGTCAGACCTCTTATAGGTATGTATGTACTTCCACTTACTGATTAACTTTCAACGGTTTCTATCAATTGAATTAATTCATCTCTTTTTTTACTATTTAAGAGTCAATATTTTGCTGATAAGATTTTTCATCACTTCCTGAAATTTTATTCTTTCGCCGTTTTGAACCGTAAAAAACGTGAAACGTGAACCGAGTGTGAATTTAGAGTTTCTATCCAGGAATAATAATTTCGCAACACAAAAATCCCAAAATTTTCCCGGCGCTACACGCCGAAATAAGAAAGGTGATCCATTAGTTTGATCCCAATTTATTTTCATTGTTATAAAAATTCAGTTTTTAGCCTTTTAGACTGCAAAAACCGGAAAATTTTCCAGGCGTTGCGCGCCGGAAAGAATGTTTTTGCTCAGTCCGCCCCCTCTTAAAAAATTCTTGGCTACGGCCCTGATAGGCGTAATGCAGGCCGATGATCAAACCGAACCAAAATTCCATTAAGTAATGTAGCATACATTAGACATGCACCTGACAATAAATTAATTTCAAATGTATCCACTTACTTATGTTTCATGGGCTTTTACGGGCCTGGACACCAAGCCCGGTGCGGATCATACAGGACCTTACTTTCGAAGCAGTTCAAAAAAATAATTTTATCGTTTAACCAATTCAGCAAGCAAAACACCCAAGTTTTCTATAGATGATCTGATCAAAAATTTAGTGAACAAATAGAAACTAAAAGAAGAGCATATAGACATATAATCACAAGGTTACAACATGGTCAAATACAATTAAGGACTCAGAAAGTAAAAAATCGAATCATTTTCAGTGATCCAGCGCGAAGCGCTGGAGAATTTCGGTCTTTCAAATCCCGAATATCTTTTCAGTGCTCTATACATCTAAATTTTGAAAACTTCTGCATGTGCTCGAAACCGTTCCATACATGAATTACAAGAACAGCTGCGAATCATTTAAACTTATTGGTATTTTTTTCAGTAACTTCGATAACAACATTTTTGAGGGATTCTTGTTAAATCTACATAAATACAAAAACTCACTATAACGACAGAGTCGACACCAGCGGCAAACAGTAGTTTAATACGTTCTTTCGCTTCTTCACGCGTAGAAAGCGCTGCGCCGACTCGTAATCTGCCGTGGCTATCTTTGGTACTCAAGGGAAAATCTCGATTTTTTTTGATATCTGATCTAGCGATCAAAGCAACCAATTCACCGCTTTTGTTTATAATCGGCAGTTTACCTTAAAGGTAGGTTCGACATCAATTAGCATGTTTCACACAACGTCAGAAACTTTCTAAAAAAAGAATACTTGATTTAACGCAATACAGGACCAGGCAATGTATTGCGGAATATAACTTGGAAAGTATGTATAGCAAATTAAACAATACTCGATGGGAAAAATTCGGTTCTCATCAGGGTAGCATTGGATGGGGACTAAAACGCTTACAAATTGATCGTTCTTCGAAGTTCAAATGCAAGAAAATGCGATCCACATCAGCTTTTCTCGTTCAACGGAAGAGAAAGATTTAGTTCAGGAAGTTTAGATCTTTAACTCACTGTCTTGGTTAGGGATACCTTGGGAAAGTATATTCACTCTGGTAAGAAACTAACCTTTTTTAGTTTCTTGCAGCAGTGTATAAGCGCTTTCTAAATTAATGCCTTCGAGCGCCGTAGTCAGCTTCTCGAAAGGCACCATATACTTAAGAGAGAAATAAGCCATAAGTTGAATATAATATGAAAGGATAAAAATACCACCTACGTCTTTAATTTTGAGTTTCTCACAATTTTTAGTCGGTAAAAAATCGATGTCGCGCGAGGTGCACAAGCCTAACAACTTTCCTCTTTTCTTGCCCGTATCCGTTATAGGAACACCCGAAAAACCGAATTCACTTTTAATTTTTAGGATATCTTGAACGGTATGATCGGGTGATAAAACGACCGGGTCGAAGATGAAACCTTGTTCGTAGCGCTAGAAAAGGAAAACTTTCAAAATGATCAAGTATCAAAAAATGTAGATCAAATGTGAAAGAAACGATAAATTGCTTCGGTCAACAAGGACACATTTTGATGTTGAATGTTAAAATATCAATTTTCGGACAGAGGCCATTCGGATAATAAAGTGATTGTTTACTTTAAGCGCAAAAAGTCTGAAAAGCACAGAGGATCTTGTATGAAATTTCAGTATAATTAATGGAATACAAGAGAAACGAATCCGAAATTTCCAATTTGAAGCAACGCTTGTATAACGTTTTTAGACAGGTCGGCTTCTCAGCCAAAAAAAATTTCTATCGGAAAAGCGAGCTTTCAAAGCATATTACCTTAACTTTTGCGACTTCGTCTGCTTGAAAAGCTGCCGTGCAATTGCAATGAATGAAGCCTAAACCGCCGCAAAGCTGAATATGAAATACGTCCTTGAAAATTAATTACTTCTGAAGTACTGAATTTTGTAAGTTCTTACAGCCATAGCTATGGCCATTTTCGATTCCGTGACCGTGTCCATAGGAGACGAAACGAAAGGTGCTTTTAATTTAATACTTTTTGTTAGAGAGGATGATAAATCGACGATATCGGCGGCGAAATCGATGAAACCGGGTAAAACGATAAAATCACTAGAAAATGATTAATTCAATTTATTGAGCAAGAACAACACGTGGAGAGTTTTCGAGATATCAGTCGGAAACTTGTCGAGTCGAACCCCGGAAAATACCAAGAAGCATGATTTCAGGCATGAGAGCTGTTGACAATTATAGAAAGGTTAAATTTATGGTGCACTTGTACTGTAAATACTAGTTTTAAAATACTGCTACGCGAAAAAGTTTACCCAAATATTCTGGGGAATTTATAGAGCAATCAAAACATTTTCTTCAAGTTATATGCTAGTCAGAGGTTTTTTTAGATCAATTGAGAGCCTTGGCTCCTAAAAATTTAGCGGCAGAAGTGTAATAGGGCGCTGATCGACTACAGTAAGCTCGTCAGCTTTTCAAAGAGATTCACAAGAATGCATCGTTTCGGAGTTCAAAGTTGTCCGAAGGTTCACAACATCAAAGATTACACTCCCAGCAAGTTTGCGATAAAGTTAGTTGTTGTTTTGTGTGGCAGATGTGCAGTTGTGTTGTAGTGTGAGAGAGAGTTATTTTGGTAGATTGAAGCCGCACGTTTATAATTTAGTAAATTGAAATTCAAACGTGTGTTCTAGGTTGAGTCAAACTATTTGAAAATAGTTTGAGTATTCAGGTTCAACTCCTTGACGGGCAAGTTAGTGCAGCCCGAGTTTTGGCTCTGAAAACCTTAAACCACTTGAGCAAAGTCCCTAGGATAAATTGACATAGCGCTCTCTACGAGCCTGTCAATCTCCTGCCTATGATTATTGTTGTGCGAAATTTGTCAAACACTCCGAGTGTTCTCTTTACAGTGTTCTGCACGCTTTTCTACATTCCGTACGTTTCTCTTCTTCAAACACACGCCATAAATCGTTTACATCTATTTTCGCCATACGACAGAAGCCAAAGTGCCTTGTAAAAATTTAGGAATTTTAGAGTAATTTGAAGGTGTTTTCAGTTATGAATTTCAAAAAATATCACCACTTCGAAGAATTATATCATCTGTATATATCTTTATATTCTTAAATAATATTCTGGGATGTTGTATTTGTGTATAGGAGATGTGTTGCACGAACTTACACAAGAATGAGACCTTTAAACACCTTAGACATGAAACATTGATTTGATTTGTAATAGTTTGGACTATTCAAAACTAACTATTGCATTCGGTCGTATCAACAAGGTGATGTAGCATGACCTATACAAAAACATTCTTGTGCAGGCACCAAAGAGGCGTCAGCAATTCGAGACAGCTTAAACGACAGCTGTTGCAAAATCGGTCTCGCCTGATTCAGGTAAAATAATACGAATTCGCAATGTTTTATTTGTCGTAACGCTGAGTTGCCATCAGTATAAAGCAGAAAAGTTGCATACGTTGTTATCTGAGCATTTCGCTCAAATAGCCGAAGAATGGACAAAGGAAAATGTAGTGCTTCATTATAAAATCGAATATTTTATGTAGCTAAAATTCTAATACATATCGTTGATTGAATAATGGCTGATCTAATATGTGAGCCTTAAGGCCCTGTCATACTTAAGCGCGCGGTGACGCTTTTTGACTTTAGGATTTCGCTCTCTGAACAAAGATGCTCAAATTTGCGAGTACTCCCGTGTTTTACCGTGTTTGAAGCTTCCAGAGGTCTAAAATTCTCAATAGCCATAGGAAATTCTTTGCCTCTAATTCTTGAACAAGCTTCAACTATTGACAATCATCAGATCTCAAGATGTTCTCAGAAAACTGAGACGTGAAACAGGGTGCCCCAACACATATTCGACATTTGTGGCTGATGTATTGCATCAGCAGTTGGCCACATTATTTTTTATATGAAACTCATTCAATAACACATCTCAACCTACGTAGTTCCAATCCTCCTGAAAATCTCTTTCGGAAAACGTCATTAATTCATAATTCATGTAAAATATATGATTGAACTACGTATACAGATGTCACGGTATGCAATAATACGTTATGACAATACGTTAAACTTTATAACAAATTGGTTGTTTAAAAATTTCATTCGAGTTGAATTTTGAAGGCGGCGTCGCGAAAATAAAAATGTATTTAAAGGCAGCACCGAGCGGCGCCACGCGATACCGCTTTATAGTATAAATAACAAAAGCGGCGCCGCGCGGCAGTGCGCGCTGATGACAGGGCCTTTATTAGTGTGTGCGTGATTGAAAACGTATTCAAAATGATTGGTCTTTTATGTGGACTTCTACTGTGGTTCTGAAGAGTGTTTTTGAATAAATTTGTTGGAAAAACATTGTTTTTTACTACCACAACTTTTTAGTTTTGGCCCGTTGAAATTCGGATTGGCCTGTAAAATTCTGACCCTTCGAGCCAAATGGCCTATGGAGAAAAAAATGAAAAAACCCTGATGCTAATCCATGTTCATTCTTCTTGAATGCCTCCAAAAAACGATCTTCATCAGAAAAAAGCTACATCTAGTATAATTCGACGTCACAAATCGGGAAATCTTTAGCGTAAATTATGACCAAAGAATATCGAAAATTATCATAAAAAATGTCGCTACCCGAATTTCGCAACAATAAGTCAGACGTCGATTCATTTCTCTTCTCGCCAGAACTTCCCATTTTTGATTCTTAAGTCATAATTGCAGAATATGAGGAGTCATTTTAAAAATACGAAAAACTCTAAAAATCTCTGATCACGATTCATTGATCAACTTTCTCAGACATCAAACATGTTGTTTTCAAAATACCAAATAATTTTTTAAAGATTTTCTGCAGAAAATCTTGGAATGCATCAAATTCAAGACCATAAAAATGTTCAATTGGTCATATTTTCGTTCAAAAGAACATTGAAGGAATTTCGTATTCCAAAACCTCCTACGATTGAAAATTTTTGAATCTGGATTTTTCAATGACATAATTACTTCGGCAGTAATCATGGAATATCCGCACTCCTGAACAGAATGTGAACTCTGAAATTTCTTACTTATACGTTATTCCTTCTTTTGTCTTGAACAATTCACCGATAGATATGC
Organism: Romanomermis culicivorax; assembly: GCA_963922205.1. Taxonomy (NCBI): domain Eukaryota; kingdom Metazoa; phylum Nematoda; class Enoplea; order Mermithida; family Mermithidae; genus Romanomermis; species Romanomermis culicivorax. The sequence goes on along the minus strand of CAWUHX010000026.1, from coordinate 1,305,496 downwards.
CATCGAAATTCGAACCGGTTCCGTTCGGTTCATTGATTTCTCTATCCCCGGCGCCGTCCATGGTCATTTTGTTTTATACGTAATTTTTTCGAGAATCTACAACAATAGAAACAGTACAAAAATACGAATAATGGTTTTGTACAGCATTCTTTCTATTCTTCATCACTGCCTCAAAATTGGCTATCTGAGAATAAATGCAATACCTATAGTTAGGGGAAGATTTGGGGATTCTTGGGGCGGGCGAGTGGGAGATTCCATTGCGTAGGTAGTTGTCGACGCTCGAAAAATTTTCAGTCAACTGCATTTACGCCAAGTAGTCACAAAAAATGTTTTAAAGTCGAGAATGATTTTTTGGAGTCGAAATCGGCCAAAAAAGAGCATAGTTTTTTTTGTACTTCACAGACTTTTTGGCTTGAGTACAAACAAAAACTTGGGCCTTGTTTGTACCAGTATAAACAATTTTCTGGTATGAAAATTCATTTTGATATGTTAATTACGGTGTAACCAATGAAGTACAAACAAATTTTAGACCGTCGTTGGTACCAGTACAAACGGGTCGAGTACAAAAAAACAGTGAAAAAGAGTCATTACTGAAATAAGCACCTTTAGCACTTTTTAAGTCGACAGAATTGATTATGAGCACGCTTTTCACGCATTTTTTCAGGCAAAAAACACATTTTATACCGCTTGCTGACACCCAGAACTTTCGGAGTTTCCCGTCTCCTAAAATCGGTTTACCCCCATACCCAACTAGTCAGAGCTTATACGGATAAGAATAAATGAAGCATCTGTACAAATTTTTGAAGGCATGAATTTATTTGAAATCATAGTTTGTGATAAGAATTGTGGTCGCCATAGAAACCTAACTCAGTAGCACGTGTCTACCATGATGTAACATCATTGAAGATTAGTCAGCTAAATGACACGCATGTACCTACTCACTCTACACAACAAGGATAGACAAACAGAACTGTATGAATCAAATCGAAAGCATCAAAAGAAAATTGATAGTAGAATAATGTAGAGATGTATCGAACCTTTTGACCCGGTATGCTACCCGATATGTTCTAAACCCGATCCGACGCGAAAGGGAGAAAAAGATTCTTGACGCGACCCGAACCGCTATCCAGGATATCTCTGTGCATTACGGGTCACACGTGTCAAAGAATTAAGTTGATCTTTTTCACTGTTGAACAGAAAAGCAGAGAAAATTTTCTTCTAAATTCAAGATTAAAATTCAGTCATTATTTATATTTCAGAAATAAAATTCCCTCGGCAGTTTTTCATGAAAGTAGTGAATGACTGACGCATTGGCATCGGCAATTGACCTTTTTGAATGACGGATGATGGCTTTTTGGGCGACCTATGATCGATAATATCCTATTGTCTATGGAAATGCTTGCATTAATCAGCCTTGCAAGTGATAACTTATTTTTTCCGTAATAACATACTGTTTCAAATTGAGTGTTCCAACAAGGAATGAAATTTGCGCCGTAGAAAGTATAAACATACAAACTAAAAATGAAGTTTATCGATAAGACTATAAAGCAAGCACATTTTCGCGATTTTCTGTTGGCTCACGTAGGACCACATTGTGAGCTTACTCAACAAAGCTTCAACAACATTCGGATCGAAAAGTTAGAGTCCCATATTGAAAACTTCGTGTAAACAATGTCGTATCAATTTTGGTCATATCCATAGAATACTAACTTGCCTTACACATTTATTATTTACAAAGATTTCAAGAAAATAACAAAAAAAAACAATTGTCATGGTGCAAAGAATGTTATTTTACTTATATATACGTCATCATTTGCAACGATTTAAGCCGATTGTATTGGCTATCGGATATCGGCTGATGTTACCGGGGAGGTGACAGATGCATCGCCAACGGCATTTTTGTGCAATCGATCGTCTTATACCGGAGAGAAAGTTTTCAAGGAGCAGTTTTTGAGGTCAAGCCAAAAAATTAAATCCTAAAAAACCCATTTTTCTGCAAATAAAAAAGGCGTATAATCTTTGGCTATCATTTCTATTGATTTATTTTCAGTGATCGTAGATCAGTTGATTTTCGTTTTTTGCTCTGCATAAGACAAAGATTTTGTATATTAGTTTATTAGAAAATGCCCCGATGGGACAGAAAAAAGAATATACTTGCTTGAATAGTTCCCAAGCTAGAAAAAGAAGTAGACTATTTTCGTCCAACTTTTTTTAAAATTTTGTCACAAAAAACGCCAAAAAACCAAGAAGGTCCACAAAAAATCACACGGGATAATTTTTTCGTGTAAAATGGCCGCATTCATTGGATTCCCCTTGGTCCAAAACTCCATGCCCCAAATTATCACGAAAATATACTTGTTTCCACTCCAGATAATTTTTCGTGTAGAACAACCGCGTCCATCGAATTCCCAATGATCGAAAACCTCTTCTCCAAAAGACACGGGAGTACCTTCCTTCCATACCTGTAAGAGTGTAAGAGGTCCGACCAGTTGGGGGGGGGGGGGGGGGGGTAAATCCGAAATTTGGGGCGAGGGGGTAGAAAAAAGTCGAAATTTTTCCAAAAAAAACATTCACTTTTTTGCAACTTTTTTCAATTTTTTCCAAACGGGGGGGGGGCTCCCCCAATCCCCTAAGTACAGATATGCTTCCTTTACATTAGTGATTTTTTGTGTAAAGTGACCGACCACATTCGTCCAATTCGCTTCGATCGAAAAACCCTTTCCTCCAAAAAATCACGAAAATACGCTGGTTTACACCCGGAATAATTTTTCGTGTAAAGTGACTGGGTCCATCGAAATCGCTTCGGTGAAAAACCCTTGCACCAAAAATCACAATAACCCTACTGGTTCAATTGAAAGGGTACCGTAGTGCATAATGCTGCAAAAAATAATTTTTTTGAAGCCGTAAGTATTATATAACAAAATTGGGGAATTTTTTTCGTTTTCCGGTACTTAGGACCACCATATAATTGAATTGAGGCCATATTTAAAAAAAATGAAAAATCGCATTTGAGATTGCACCCCCAAGATGCTTAGGCTTAGGCTGAAGTATGGAGCTTGGATACGCCACACCCATTGTGGGGCATGGTGGGACTGGGGATCCTTAAAAAGTGCGTTTTTTGCATGTTTTTCGGGCCCCACCGAGCACCACTTGCAGGAAGAGGCGAAATGACGAAAGGCACCTCATAGTTTGCCCCTGTGCCCGAAATTATGAAAAAACCCGAAGGTCCTAGCTCTCACCGTTTTGGCGCTAGGGTGGGGGGGGAGGCATGAAATTTAGGGGCCCTCGTTTAATTTCTCATTTCTCAAAGCAGCAGTCGGTATTCAAAAGCAATAAGATGAGTTATTTCTCATTTCCAGCGTTTTTTTACACAAAAATTGATACATTTCAACAAGCATGTCACATGGAGAGTATGTGCTTGTGTTCCCCTGAACTGAAAATGAATTTTTTTGACCCGTGACCCGGTATGCTATGAATCGGGTCGGAGGTCTCTGACCCGACTTTGCCTGAATCGACACGATATTCTCTGGACCGCAACATCTATAGAACCATGTAATGTGACGCTTTCGTTTCCACAAAAAATGCATTTAACTGTTCTAGAGGCCGTTAAGTGGGGCTGCTTTGGATAGCGGGGTAACTTTGTACAAATTTTACATTTTTGATTTGAAACGATTTTTGAGAGTTCTCTCGTTTTTGAGAAAAATATATGATAGTATGGCTTTTGCCCAACAATATTCGCGTAGTACACTTATTTTATTGTCGTCGTTTTACTGTTCGAGTGAAAAAGTTTTATGCAAACTTTTGCTGGTGTCGGTCTAAAAATGAAGTTTAGGAGTCAATTTTTTCTTCGTCTAGATCGTCAGACAACCTAGTTAACGATTTTATTATAATACATTTGTTAGTTTAACAAGAATTTTTGCAGAAGTCATTTTTTCTCAAAACCTCAAAATCATTGATCGCGGGTAACTTTGGACAAATGGTTTGAATAATTTTCAGCATTTTAAAATAGAGCTGATAAACCCAAATGAGGTTCTCGGAGCTATATTAATTATTCGGCTGGTGTGTTGGCTGATCAAAGATGGAATGCCGCTGAGGGGAGCTGCGTTGGCGTTTAATATTCTGAAGTCAACATTGGTGAACAACATGCACCGAGAACCTGTTGGGAAGCTAAGTGACCACAAAAAGAGTGAATTCTTGATGCTCTATTGTTGCTGGAGGAATTGGGCTTCCCAATAGACACTCGAGATCTTAAGGAACTGGCGGCGCCATTCCTAGAAAAAATCGAAAGAAATGGGCCCACCCTCATAATAATCGCACAGGAGGGGATTGGATACATTTCATGCAGCGCCATGAAAAACCCTTGTAATGATTTGATGGGATTCTCATCTCATACTAGATCAGTGACTTTTCGCCTCTTCACGTCATTAAAATTATCTCTGCTATTCTCCGCGTTGTGACTGCTTTTTTAAAAATTTTCAGCGTGTCTGAAGAGGTCCCCATTAGCGTTAAAAATGGTTTAGTAGCATAAAACTACCATTGTGCAAAGTAGCCCTCAAACACGACGCAGCTTTGTTTTTTCATAAGAGGATGTTTTTGCTTGTTTTCGCCCAATACGGACCAAATATATTTTTTCATCAAGCCAAAATTCTTCAACAGTCCAGAGATATAAGGGAGATTACGACCACAGAAATAAATGTACAAAGTTGCACAGACAGAATCAAGGTTTTATTAGAAACACGATCAAAATTACCGAAAAGAAAAAGAAACAAAGGCAAAAAAGTAGCATTACACAACAATTATATTTTAGACTATCGAAATAAATAATTTGACCCACGAAATACCGCGTTTGATATTATTTTAAAAACATTCATGAAAGATTAACAACCAACAGTCAAACTAATTTTTTCAACAACAAACAGCTAGAGTTTTTTACCGCCTTTTTTGCTGACAACGGTTTCCGGTTTTGATTCTGGCATCGAAGGGCTCGTTTTCGTTTTTGGAGATTCCATCATCATATCCTTCTCAACAAAACGTAGAATAATATAGGATGTTCAGTGATTATCATCTACACTGAAGTTAAATTATACACAGTACACCCATTATACTTATAACTGGTTCCAAATAAAAATGTCAAAAATTGATATTGCTTGGATATTGATATCATACATGTATGCAATTGGGATTGTGTCCCGGTACCTCCGAAATTCACTTTTTTTCATGGTCCCATTAAATACAATACGTTAAAATCAAAAGTTGCGCTACGCAAATGTTTAACGCTAAGCCTAAACCAAAACTGGAATAAACATTAGTATCTTTTTTGTTAAAAATCACATTATTGGAGGCAATGAGAGTTTATGTATTATTTGAGGTGATGGGACATTGGAGGTAATGGACGGATCCGTAATTGGGGCGGGGGAGAAGTGCCATAAGAACCACCCCAGAAATCGTCGACTATATGGCTTGCCGTATGGTGACCCCCAAGATTTGCCAACCGTATAGCTGAAATGAGCTAGCCATAGGAACCCTCATCGTATACATCGAAAAAATTAGAACGATTATTTTTGAACAAAAAACGGCCAAAAATGTTTTTTTTGCCCCATAGTTACATATTTTCACGGGTTTTTAGATAAAATTACTATATCAATGATTCCCTAAAATTTTTGGCAATTGGGGACCCCATTCAGAAAAAATTCGCTCAGCCTAACCATCACCTCGGAGCTTGTAAAACGTATGATTGAAATGCTTAAAAATTCAGATTTCAATGTTAAATTTTCGAGCAATGAAAAACAGGAGTGGTTTACTGGGAAGACTTGGACAAATATAAGTACGGTTTTCGCCTCGATTAGAGATTAAGATAAAGAAAAAGGAGCACAGTCAAAGACCATAGCATAAAAACCTAATGAGAAAAGGCCAAAATTTTGATTCAGAGCGAGGAAATGATGAAATTAGTAAACGCGGGTTACCTAAACAATAAACATTAGACCAAAAGTCGAATGTGTAGATATTAAGCAATATAAAAAATTGTTTGCTAGGAACTATCTCACCTTGACAATAGAAAAATCCAAACGGACGTAAACTATTACAGTGACGAATAGCAAAAAGAAGGCTGCAACAATCATGAGCGGTTCTCGAATCATACTGGTCTTATCGAAAGTGTAATGAACCTTGAAACATATTTGAGTCAGGTCTGAAAATAATTGCAAGCGAAAAAGGAAATGGTTACTTCGAAGTCTTTGATATGATTCTCGTCTAAGTTTTGCTTTTGGGCAACGATAACGGGTCGTCCGCTGAAATCCAAGTAAGTATAATGAACTTCGTCCGGCAGTCGACGAACAGAATAGGGTGCTTTGAATTCGATATCCCTAAAAATTTAGAAACAATGAGCAAGACTGTTCCCCCTGATCTTCTTTCCACGTTTGTGGCAAAACATTAAAAAACTTTTCCATAAAATGATAATTTTTTTTGTACCGTGTGCAAAAAATTTCGCAACTTTTTGCAAAACTTTGTACATTTTGCATTCATATCTGTAAAAGGTTCGACCAGTTGGGAGGGGGGGAGTGAGGTAAATCCGAAATTTTGGGGCAGAGGGTCGAAAAAAGTCGAAATTTTCCCCAAAAAGGCACTTTTTCGCCAATTTTTTCCAAACTGGGGGTGGGGGGGGGGTTGGGTATATGGTTGGCCAAGTTGGGGTGAGGTCCCCCCCAACTACAGGTATGTTTGCGTTTCAGCACGCAAAACACTTGCACAACATAATCATATTTTAATAACGGAGACATCATACCAGAGGTCCCCAAGGTCAGATTTTTTAGGTAGGGGTAAAGTTGAAAATTTGCGAGGGTAATGAAGCTGAATGTCCACTAAACACGTCATTTTGTCTCAGAATTAGGCAAATAGTGATCAATTATAAGGAATTTAGAGACAGTCTGCATCTGTGATAAAAGTTATGATGAGAATAATGACGATGAATGAATATAATGATTTCGATCATCATTATACTCATTCGTCGTCATTACTCTCATTATACTTGATATTCCGTCGATTCGTAAGCAAACATAAATTCTTATTGACTAATGTATACAAAACATACATCAAATCTATTCTGGAATATGCAGCTACCATCTGATCACCCCACTTAACTAAGAACATCAGAGCCATTAAAAAAAGTACAGAAATACTTCACGAAAAGGGTTCTCAGGTTCCCTGAGGTTTCTTATTATGATCGTTTGACTATCGTAAAGTTAGACACTCGAAAATAGAAGACGTTTGAGTTCATACATGTAATTGGGGGGGGGGGGGGAGTGCTATGGGAACCCCCCAGAAATCTTCGACCATATGGCTGGCCATTGGGCGACCGCCCCCCGGGATTTTCCAGGCTAGCCATATGGTAGCCATACTTTAGGTCGGATAAATACCGGAAAATGTCCATGTTTTGATGAAAAATGTCCGTTTTTTAACAAAAAATGGTAAACAATGAGAATTTTCTAGGCGCTTCGCGCCATGAATACATTTTTTCGGTCTTTTTAGAAAAAAATAGCCCCTCCTCCCAAAATTTTGGGAATTACTGACCCCGGCCCAAAAAGTCGCCCGACCCCGCCCCCAGACCTCGGGGCTCCGTTACATGTATGTTTGAGTTGGTTATGTTATATAAGATAATAAATCATGAAGTAGACATAAAGTTCAGTGATTTCTGCGCCATTACACATTCTCAGACTCGATCCAGCCACAATTGGAAGTTAAAAACAGATACTCCGAGGACTAATATTAAGAAATAATTTTTTACGAATACAGTTATTCCTATCTGGAATAAACTTCCTGTATCAATAATCACATCTAGAAATAGTAAAGTTTTTCACTCTATATTGGATAAATTCAATTCTGGTCAACTGTAAGAGCTATATGCCTTTCGAAACCATGCACAGCATATTCGCCAATATAGTGCATATTTATCCCGTATTTACCAAGTTATTCGTTCATTTTTAGTATATCTTAACATTACTCGGTGCTGTTGCGAATAAAATCATCATCATCATCATAACCCTAACCTAGGGGAGGGAAGTGCTGTAGGAACCCCCCCAGATATCGTCGGACATATGGCTAGCCATTGGGCGAACCCTACAGGATTTTCCAATAGTATGGCTAGCCATATAGTAGTCATAGGGACACCCATACTTTTAGTGGGAAAAATACTGAAAAACGTCTATCTTTTGACGGAAAATGTCGATCTTTAAACGAGAAATGAACAAAAACGTCAATTTTTCCGGCGCTTCGCGCCATAAATACATTTTTAACGGTTTTCAAGACAAAAATTACTATAGTGAAAACTCGAATTTTTTTCCCTCAGAGACTCCTCTCCCCAAATGTTGAGGAATCAGTGACTCATGGCTCCAAAAGGTCGCCCGATCCTCCCAGACCTCGTTACATATATGATCCTAAACCCTTAATTGGCAAATAAATGTTGTGATGGACCTTTATTCTTCTCTGATCTATAGATACAAAATTTTAATTTAAAAGACTTCGTCAAGAGTCACAAAAATTTTTTCCACATTGTGAAAAAATTTTCCTCAAATAGGGTCATTTGTGGAAAAAAGTGATGAGCAATGCAAATTTTCTTCGATAAAATACTATGAATAAAAAAACGTAACCGTTTGAAAATTATTTTCTCTGCTGATATATCGCATAGCCAAATTTTCAGCAAGAAACATACCAACGCATAGTGCATATTAATGTACCTTGCGCCCTCGGGCAAAATTATCTTGATGGTCATATCGTCAACAACATAATTTTTAAAAATATGATCAATGAAACGCATCTTCAAAGCAAATCGGTTACCTACAATGAAAGCGATTTGTAATGTTCACTCTTTACAATTTCCTGTATCACATGTATTTAACCTTCAAGTACACCTTCTTTATGAGTCACGACTATCAGAAAAATCGAATTATGGGTATATAACATATACTTACCCGAGGAAAACAAATATTCGTAACTTGGAACATTATAACCGATATAATAATTTGTTTTCCACCCACCGAACAACGGGAAACGCGGGCGAATTTCCAATTCAGTCGATTCGGACTTTTGTCGCAAGCTGCTGGTTGATATATTACCTATTTCGTCACGGTAATATACATCTTTAGCAGAAGCAGGTAAAATCGTCTAAAAGGGGGGGGGAAATCAAATCAGTAACTAGTACATTTAGTGGAGTATAAAAAACAATGAATCTGAAACTAGATATTAGTTTGGACAGGAATTAATTCTTACTTTTCTCACTGAGATAAAAGTCCGAAATCTGAAATTTATTGACGGTTAGAAGTTGAACACGTTTGTTAATTCCGAAATATTTTATTAGATAAGAAGGATATAAATTAGTAATATACCTTGAAAGATTTAACGCAAGGTTGTTTGTCGTTGCCCCGTGGATCGCGTTGAAAGTCGAAGCGAGAGAATGAACCTTTCAGAATAGCTCCGCTGTGCGCAATATCCAAAGTTTCTTCAACAGCGATGTTACCCCAGTGAGAAATTTCGATTAATCGGTTCAAACTCGTCACCGTCAAAAACGGAGAATTGTTTTCGTAATGAATGACGAGTTCATTCTATAAAAAGTAAAGATTAATAATTCTTCGCGAAAATGTAAATCCAGATAAAAAATGAAATGCCGAAACAAATTTCGAATGATCAACGAAGACTGGAGTTAAACCATCTCTTCAAGTTATTATGACAAAATGAAACGGTGTACCCTACATACTAGAGAAACTACGAGGGAGCCGGTATAAATCATTTATGAAAAATATGCATTTGCATATAAATTTTTGGACCCTGACACAAGATTTTCTTATTCCCTACACTTAAAATGTAGACAAATTTTCCGACTGCGATAATTGGGAACTCTTTCAAAAAATTTGAGTAATCAATCTCAAGTAATACAGCTGGCGTAAATGGTCGGTATAGAATGAAAAAAATCTGACCAACTAGGAAACATTCAGGTTAATAAAATAACGCTTACGATCTTGCTGGCTTCAGTATTTTCGTACGGTCCATAGGTTAATTTATTTCCTTCTTGTTTAACTGGTTGAAGTTTAGTATAACTTTCAACTGAGCCGGACGACAGTTTCACCGCCGTAGTTTGCCTTTTGACCGGGTACAAACTATTGACGTACTGATTTCCTTCGTATTTGACATGTCTGAATTAGATGTTGATTGTAAAGAATATCGTATATCGCGTTCAATATTTCAATAAGATTGTTTACTGTTGGTCTTTTTGTAAAATGTGCGACGGGAATGGTCTCAGCGAGTGAATGTAGTGCAGTTCGATGGTAAACTTCAACTTTTTACCGACACCCAAAGGTTCCGAAAATTTGATTCTATAGAATGTGTCGAATCTGGCGAGAAATGAGAAAATAACAATGGATGCGTGTCCAAGAATAAGACTAAATAAATTTTACTTCCCAGACGTAGATAATTTTGTGATTTCGGGCGTTTCTTGACTTCTTGAGTTTTGACCGAACTAAAAAATTGACAAGCATTAAAAATTAATAACTTAACAAAATCTCTTCACTTCAAGACTTCATAAGAATGTCGAATAGAAATAAATCATGCGTGGAAACCGCATTGCAGGACTCTCAGCAGATAAAGAGACAAGGATTGAAAATGCTGATTTTTACACTGATAACGATATCTGAAAAAAATTCACACGTTACAAATAATAATTTCTTGAACTAACTCCATTATAACTACTAAGGGCATTATAACTACTAAAGGCATATTCATAAAGACCGTTAACTTTCGCACATGTTAGTCTGATATTTAACACCGGCTAAATAACGTTAAGTCATACAAAGGCGATATATACCGTTAGCTTACGACTGCGAGGCTAGATTACCCGATTGCGCGGAGCGATCTAGTGGGAGAACTAGGCGTTTTTTCCAGTCAGCCTCTAAAATTTTGGGTAATCGATGACCTTCCGTCTCAAAAAGGTCGCCTAACCCCCCAGACCTAAGAGCTCCCGCTACCATATGACTAGCTATACTTTTGGCAAATCTTGTGGGGAGAGTGGCTAGATACACGGTGGACGATTTCTGGAAGGTTCTTATTCCACTTCCCTTTAAGTTGTACAATTATGCTATGACCGGTATGCATAGAGGCGGATCCATTAAAAATTGTTCAACTAATTCCCGAATTCAACTCGTTTTAATTGGGCAACATATCACTCTGGGGGTTTGTGAGCAACGCTCCTATCGATATAGGCGGTTTGGCTACGATAGAAAACAATAGATCGAAAAGACATGATAGACAGAGAAACTCGAACTCTCAAATACCAACAGAGAAATTTTGATTCCAGATCAGAGATTTCGAATTGTACGCTTCATGCAGCCAGATGTCGTTTGTATGCATTTATATTGGGAAATCAGGAGACACACAGGAGGGTGCATTTTTACTATCCACTTGAGGGCTGCTTTTTGGTCATCATCAGTTCAAGCAAGGTTGAGGTTTGAAGACGATTTGTAGCTTCGGAACCATTTGAAAATATTTTTTGGCATGTCATCTCCAAAACTATACTTTAATTCTATTCGGTGGCAGAGTCAAGATCTCGAGTTAACTTAACACGTGCTAGCGCTAACACGCCTTCATGCATTCTGATCAATCTTAAGGCGAGCTTGAATGGTCGACTTTTAGCACGTGTTATAGCTTCGCCTTTATTCATGGGCCGAAACAGTAGTAGTTGCAAGCCGCAAGGACGCCGACGAGTGCCGAGGAAATGACATGTTTTGAACAAAAATATTCTTTTATTAGCGACAAGGGGGAAAATACTGTCGACTGACAGATACAGACCTTAAACGTTATTCAGTTGCAAGCAACAGAGTGGGGAATGCCATTGTATTCCCGTACCTAATTGGGGGGGGGGCATTCCCTGTAACTCGGTCAAACCTAATATTCAAATGTTGGAGCGGCCTCGAATCAAAAGCACAGTCTTTGGAAGTCATGCACAAATTTTTTAGATCGTTTTGTGCACGGTTCAGAGGTCGATTTTCATATCATGCTGGTTTTCAAGTTGTATTCTTTCAGTGTGATGTTTACATTTTGTTCTCGAATAGAAAACGATTTAATTGACTGAAAAATTAGATCGCTTATCCAGAAAATAAATGTTGGCAAAATTCATTTTCCAGGATTTTAATACAAAAGTCCATAGAAATTTTCGGAGCTTCGCGTCAGAACTTTTTCTATTCTTTTTGCTATTTCGTCCGAATTTATTGAACATACTCAACCTGATCTTAAGTTTGAACATCGTTCTAGACAGAGGCATTAAACTTTGAGTTACGGAATAAGGCTTGAAAACATCCATTTACTATTTACAAAACTCCAAAAAATTTTCCGGTGCTTCGCGGGAAAAAAGGATGGATCAAGGGCCGCCAGTGGATTTTCTAGGCAATTAAGGATTTCATGCTTCAGTTTTTTGTGGCCTTTCTACTATTAAATTGGCTATAATTGTTACCATTATTTGACATAAAATTCAAAAATTTTGTTTGTCTTCATTATTAGTAAATTAGTAAATTAGCGGCCCGGCTGCAGAAGCATGATGATATAAAAACAGCATAAATAAGGCATGTGTAATTGGCTAAAATGTCGAAAATTTTTTTGACTGGTTTCGCCAAATCACAAAAAAACCTAATCGATAAGACGATAATTTACTTCCATTTGAAACTCAAAAAATTGGTTTTTTTAATATTCCACACATATGTTGTGATGTCAGGTTTTATTCGGGGTTTTTCGCAGTCAAAGGTTAGCTCAACACTAGTTTTTCTTCTGCCACATGTTAAATATTGTTTGCGTTGTTACATGAAATCATTGTTGGTATTTATGTTAGAGCTGTATGTTTGATATATTTTCAGATGCAACAGAGAAATCTGTTTAGTTATTTTAATACTGCAGACGCTAGCACAGTTTACAGTCTCGTAGCCCCACTCACATGTCAGCGACATTGATGTGGTTGTGAGATAGCATCGCATGAATTTATGTTATGACAGTGCAGATTTTTTTCTCACAGTGCACAAACTTTTTGGCTCAATTTGTGCACAGTGCATACCATGCAATGCACAAAAAAACCCGCCTCGGACTCGAAAAAATTTACCAAATAACATTTTCAACTTTTTTGGGAAAATTTTTGGATTTTTTTAACCTTCCAGGATCTGGAGGAAAATGAGTACCTCCGCCCTCGGGGTTTACCGTCCCCAGTGGTAGGATTGAGAATGCAATGTGGTAGGATCGAGATAAACTAAAATGCAAACCAATGCACAAGTCAGGGATCCCTACTAACTTCTCGTAACGCCAGTTTCTATACTCGACTTACCGATGCCGAAATGAACGACAACCGTGATTTTTTGCCAGTGTCCAAGGGTTGTACAAAATAATTCAACGCAATTTTATCCGTATTTTCGATTTCGTATCTTAACGTTTCTCTGACAATTTGAGTAGAAATGTCCAATTCTCGGTCCACATTAGTGACGATTATTGATTTGACGTCGTCAGCAATAACCACGTATAGTAGTAGAGAAAATGAGAGGTAACCGATTACAATTGAAGAGTGCATGGCTTTTAACGGATCTAAAATCTATGAAAATAATATTGCTTTATTATAACGCAATAGATTATGATTAGATCTGTCATGACTCCTTTCAAGGGGCGGACATATATATACATTAGAGATGTACCCGAAATTACCCGATTATTTTGCTGGACCCGGACACGATATTCTCGATATTTTGGACCCAGCACCGGACCCGATATTCTTAAAATTTTGGACCCGGATCCGATATTCCTAAAATTTTGGATCCGGACCCGATTTTCGTAAAATTTTGGACCCGACACATTCCTAATATACATGTAATTGGGGGGGGGGGGTGCCATAGGAACCTCTGAAGCCGTCGACCATATGGCTAGTCATATGGTGATTCCCAACAAGATTCGGCTAGCTATACTTTTGTTACAGGCATCCCTATATTTTTGGTTGGAAAAATACTGCAAAATGTCAATTTTTTGATGAAAATGATCATTCTTGAACAGAATTGATCAAAAATGTCAATTTTCTCGGTGCTTTGCACCATACATAAATTATATTTCTTTACAGTTTTCTGAACAAGAATTATTATTTTTCAACCATTTTTCGGACTTTTATGGTGGAAAAATCTGAATTTTTGTTTTCAGAACTCTCTAAAATCTTGAGCAATCGATAACACCAGACCTCGTTGTAGGAGCGGACGAGCTGGTTTTCTGAATTTCAAAAAAAGGAGAGAATCTTTTTTAAATCTAGGGATGGCAAAAACAGAGTTTTAAAATTCTGACTTTTGGGTTTTTGCTGGGTTTTTCTGTCAGATGAATGGGATATGAATCGAGAAAACTACCGAACACCACTGTTTTTTCCACGACCTTCATTCCACATTTGTGAAAAGTCCTTCAAAAATTTTACACAAAGTGCAAATTTTTATGCATTGCGTGCAAAAAATTTCGCAACTCCAGCACTCCGAAACACTATAACTTGATCATATTTCACAGAGACACAGATGAAAGTGATGAAGAGGATAAGGACAATTGACGACCCTAAATAGCCGTTAATTTGGAAAATAATTGTTGTGACAGGCCCTCATTATTTTTCTGATCCACAATAAATCTAAATGCGCCTAACACTTTAAAATGACCTACAATATGCAAATTATAAACTAGAACCAACTAAAACAAAAATATTGAGAATTACTAAAAATGCTTTCAAAGAAAGTGGGTTAGAAAGTAATTTTTTCGCATGTACTATGTACAACGGTAGTCTTTTCACTTTTCATAGAATTTCCGAAACTCCTATTATATGCTACAGAAG